>CM053787.1:654082566-654297566 GCA_028749045.1 Cupressus sempervirens
AATGTATTTGTGAAAATATTAATTATTTGAGGATGAAAATGATAAAAACTAAGAATGTTTGAGAAGTATGAAATGGTGATGATCACTCACCAAATTTTAGGTATGATAAAAACATAAAAACCTCAATCTGAGGCTTAGCCTCAAACCAAAAGTAAATTATCACAACCCAAAATGAATAGAGGGGTTCTAGTACAAGACATAGATTCAAGGATGGGGGAGTCAAGGATGTATTACTTTCAAGATAAATATGTGCTTATGATATATAAAATTATTAAAGTATTTTGTGATACTACAAAGGAAATTGGAAAATAGAAAGGTATGATGTTACATCTAATGTATAAAAGTAGGCACAAGAGGTAAGATAGAAAGAGTAAACTTACCTTGAGATGGATCACGTCTAGTCAACCTAGTCCTAGAAAAAATTTCATGATTTCAACCTAGAAACATGGTATAGACAGTTCCTTAGTAATTTCGTGATTTGAACCTAGAAATGGTATCTTCTTAGTAATAAGAAATAAATACTAGAATCTATAAGTATGGTTGAATACATGTGCTTGAAAAATATTTTTGAATCAAGGATTCCTTTTTTAAATGCATGTTTATATATACACTTTCCAATCTTAGATCTAGAATATTGGTGTTCTTTATGGTCATCAATGGAAAAGAAGAGATAAGAAGAATGGATAAATTTGGATCTTCTTTATTTCTTGAGAATTATTCTAATTGGTAATCATGTATGAAGAAAAATGTACATCAAATGTAGAATATTTCTATATTTTGAATGGATCTTAAAAAAATGAAGACTTTGAGTTCTTTAATTGGGTCTTTTCCTTCAAATGTTGAGTACAAGTCAAGTCAATTACACAAAAGCTTAAAAAATTCATGGAAGATTTAAATTTATTGATCTATTGATTTCATGTTATCAAAAGTGAAAGGAGGAGAACCCCTTTTATATAAATTTTGGATTCAACATTGTCAGCATGATAGAACATAAAGACTGGGAAGAAGATCCCTCACATTGGGCTCAAATATTACCTAAATGTAGACCTGGTCAGCCAAGTCTTGGCATTGTTATAAAAAGAAGGGAGTGAAATTGAAAGATATATTCAAGAAACACACATTAAAGACACCCACACCTCGAAATCACCAAAATGGGGTCTAATAGTTCTTAGAGCCTCTAGTAATGGGTGCTAACATTTTAGGAGAGCATAGCCACATTTCCAATCTTGGACTTCTTCTTATCTCTAGGTATGCCCTTTTTTATTGGTAAAGTGGAAAATTTTATTTGTTCTAGACTCTAGAGCCTTATCTAAGCCTAGAAATGGTATCTTCTTAGTAATGTGCAAGTAACTCAAAATAATCATGAGGTTAATTAAAATTACCTAGCTATCTATATCATGTATCTCTTACATATACTTGACATGTGGTTCAACATGCTTGAGGGAATAAAAAGGATATTCCTTTGGCTAGGAGTTAAAGATTCAAGAAGACGTTATTTATTACTGATTAGGAGAAATTATACACTCCCAAAATCTTGGGGGATTATTTAATTTTCATAACTTGAATTTGGTCATCCTTCTAAATTTAGTCTAAACATGTAATTAATTATTAATTTGAACACATTGGTCCATAATCCATCATTTAAAATATAAATAAAATAAGAATGATCTAAGGATATTAGATCTTATTTTATCACCTAGATCAAATATTTGGAGTAGTTAGATTATAAAATATATATAGTTTTCCTATTTTGTAGTTTGATTACTAATTTTATAAGATATATAAAGGGTTCATCTTATTCTATTTAAGTAATATGTTTTCATAATTTTCTAAGAAGTGCAATTCAAAATATTTCTATAGCTCTCTCATTCGGTATCAAAGTATGTTTATTGAATCTAGTTGAGGATTGAAGAAACTTACAGTAAGGAATTGTGAATTATGGTCTTTGGTGAATGATTAGGTATATATCAAATACAACTCATGTGCATACTCCAATTTGACTATTATTTTTCTAGGGGCAACATAACACTGGTAACTTTACAATTGGATCATTCAGAGCCATGGGTATGATGGCGATGACTAAGTTAGGTAGATACAAAATAATTAAAATGGATAGACAATGTTGTGAACCTTGCATGAAATTCTTCTATTTAATATCTTCCTTCTCTTTGTTAACATATTTAATAGAAGTAGATCTAGGTACCTTTCTTTGTTTTTGAGCTACTAGTGTGGATGTATATATAATTGGTCTTAAGAAAGTGTAAATATATATAGGAGTTTGAAATTAGGGTTAGCATTAGAAATTAGGGTTAGAGTTTTCAAGTTAGGGTTAGAAATTAGGGTTAGAGTTTGATTTAGGGTTATGGTTATGGTTAGTTTTATCTTTTAGCCTGGTTATAGCTAGTTTTAGGGTTATGTGCAGACATTGTTTATGTTTTCTTATGATTGTTAATGTTGTTATGTATTTATGTATATAATCTTTATGTTCTTATATGATGTACATTCTTTATGTTTGTATATAATCAAGTTATTTTCTTATAATTAACTTTTATTAATTTTAAATGTTGTAACATGTATTGTTTAGGTCATACCATTTATATGTTCTTATGTAAATGTATGTTATATTATTACCTATGCATTAATCTACATTCTTATATATGTATAATTTAGGATCTCCCCTTAAGACATGTCATTGAATATAGTTAATTATATACTTAGATTAAGGCATTAAAAATAATAACATATACATAAACATGAATATTGAAAACATACACGTGTCTACATTTAACATGAACATGTTTACATGTTCATTTATGAAATAAAATATACATTAATCTAATTGTTATGTATAATTTAGGATCTCCCCTTAAGACATGTCATTAAATATAGTTAATTACACTTAGATAAAGACATTAAGATCAATAGTTCACATACATATAAAAACATGAATATTGAAAACATACATGTCTACTTTTAACATGAACAAATATACATACATCTATGTTCAAAATAAAATATACATTTTAATCTACATTCTTATGTATAATTTAGGATCTAGACCCTTAAGACATGTCATTTAATTACACTTAGATTAAGGCATTAAGATGAATTTAACATATACATAAACATGAATATTGAAAACATACATGTCTACATTTAAAATGAACATATATACATATATCTATGAAATAAAATATGTACATTTTAATCTACATTCTTATGTATAATTTAGGATCTCCCCTTAAGATGTATGTCGTTAAATATAGTTAATTACACAGTTTAGATTAAGGTATAAAGATTAATAACATATACATAAACATTAATATTGAAAACATGAATAAGGCATTAAGATGAATAACATATATAGAAACATGAATAAAACATATACGTAAACATAAAAGATTAAGACATTAAAAGATCAATAACATGTACATAAACATTAATAAATTTATATGAATATTGAAAATATGTTTCTAATATTTTCTAACGTTTTTTCTAATATTTTCTCATAGTTTTCTAATATTTTTCAAACTAATATTTTTAATTATATTTTCTAATGTTCTTTTAATATTTAAAAATATAATTTTTTTCCTAATGTTTTTCTAATAAAACTAATATTTTTCTAAATTTTATTTTCTACACTATTATTTTTTAAATATATTTCTGATGTTTTCTAATTTTCAAGACTAACATTTTTAAAAATATTTTCTAATGTTTTTTCTAATAATTTCTAATGTTTAAATCCTAATATTTTCTCATAGTTTTCTAATATTTTCTAAACTATTCTTTTTTAAAATACATTTTCTAATTTTTTTCTAATATTTAAATGTAATTTTTTTTCTAATATTTTTCTAATGTTTTATCTAATATTTTTCTAAATTTGTTTTCTAATGTTATATTATTATTAATTTTCTAATGTTTTCTAATATTTTTCTAAATTTGTTTTCTAAATTTTATATTATTATAAATTTTCTAATGTTTTTCTAATTTTTTTCCTAAATTTGTTTTCTAAATTTTATATTATTATAAATTTTCTAATGTTTTCTAAATTTTTTTTGGAATGTTTTTTATAATGTTTTCTAAATTTGTTTTCTAATATTTTTTTATAATGTTTTTATAATGTTTTTTGTACTATTTTCTAAATTAATATATTTAAGTTTTTTTTTTTTTTTTTTTTTCTATTAGATATAAGAGTTTCAGAACAAAAAAAGCAACCAAAGTACCACCACAAAGATCAACAAGGAGGCCAAGCCTCACTAAGGAAGAACAGATTCAGCTGTACAACATAACAAAAAGAGGAGAAAGACTAGCTAATTAAGAACATCATAGTAATTGACCACCCAAGTAGTCCAACCTAAGGGACCCTCCATCCAAAAATATATTTAAGTTTAACATAAATAAACAACAAAATATTAAATTAACATTAAACTATGCTTTAAAAACATTAAAAATGTAAAAAACATTAAAATATGCTTTGAAAATAATAAAATATACTTTGAAAACACTAAAAACGTAAAAAACATTAAAATAATAATATATAGACATACCTAAATAGTGCAAGGACGAGAATTTGAAGGAAAATGATGGGGGGACGCTCACCAACATTGCACATTCGCTCCAACCTCTGTTCAACGCCATTAAAATGAATAGTGAGGGGGTAAAAATGACATTTTTAATGCTGGAATTCGATTTTAATATGTTCCCACGAACATTCTTAATTAAGAATGTCCGCACAAATATTCTTTAAATTTGTTGAATGTGTTCACTGCAAACATTTTTTAAAATTTGTTCACTGCGAACATATTTTAAGTGTTTGCGCAAACATATGTCAAATGCGATTTCTATTTTTTGCAAATTTTTTTCTTTCCTTCGTCCCACTAAAGTGGAACCCATTATTGTGGGTTCACCCAAGTTCATCAATATCAGTACAATTTCATCAAAATAACTCCAAAGCCATAAAGAAAAGAGCATAATAATATGACATTTGTTTCTATATAACAATAAAAATTACAATAATTAATGTTTACCTCCATTGAAGGTGTATGAGTTGGTACAACCTTGCCTGTGTGTGGTGGTCTACCCATGTTGCCCTGTGAAAAATATTACTAATTCTTAGAAATCAACAACAAAATGGAAGTATTTGACATGTTGTACTTAATGTTTGTATTTGCACATATAGTTTTGAAAGAAAAATTTGGTGTAACTAGTGTGTATATCTGCAAAATTCAAAATCAGTAAAATTTCATCAAAATAACTCCAAAGCCATAACAAAAGGAACATAATAATACAACATTTGTTTGTATATAACAATAAAAATTACAATAATTAATGTTTACCTCTGCTAAAGGTGTGTGAGATGGTGCATCCCTGCCTATGCGTGGTGGTCTACCCATGTTGCCTTATGAAAAAGATTAGTAATTCTTAGAAATCAACATCAAAATGAAAGTATTTGACATGTTGTACTTAATGTTTGTATCTGCACATATGGTTTTGAAAAAATATAATAATGAGACATTTCTTTCTATATAATTTGAACAATTACAATAATTAAGATTTACCTCTGTTGAAGAAGGTGTGTGAGATGGTGCATCCACGCTTGTGTGACGTGGTGGTCTATCCATGTCACCCTATGAAAAAGATTAGTAATTCTTAGCAATCAATAGTGAAACAAAAATAATAGACTTACCAAAAAAAAATATTAATAATAAAGTAGATTGTATATGTAAATCATCTATCTTAAGTTAGCCAAAAATTTGGTGTAACTAATGTGTATATGCAAATAAATATTTGATATGTTCTACTTAATGTTTATATCTACACATATGGTTTTGAAAGAAAAGTTTGGTTGTACATGACCCCACCATAATTGACATTGATCGTACTTGGACAAACATTTCATTGATCATCATCTTCATCCATGTCATCATCATCATCACCATCATCATACTTGTCACTTTGATCATTGTCGTCACCACCACCATCTTCATCGCCATGATTATCATCTTCATCACCATCATCATCATGACCATCATCACCATGATCATCACCATCTTCATCAACATGATCATCATCATCACCATTACTATTAGCATGACCAAATTCATCACCATCTTCTTCTTCTTCATCATTGGGTAACAGTCCTTCATGATAATCATTTTCTTCATCTTTTGCTTCTTTAATATCTTCTTCTTCCATCACATTATACTTTACCAGCCTTCCTCTTGGATCATATCTAACAACAAATGACCAACTTAGTTTGTGTGGAATGCCAAAATAAAACACTTGCTCGCATTGGCTTGGAAGAACATAGGGCTCATCTCTGACTAGCTCAAATGACCTTGTATTAATCATTGTAAATCCACTATCATGTTCAATAATAGTCCTATCAGGATCATTTTGATTCACCCATAGCTTGTATCATTTGACAAAAAATAGAACTATTTTGAATGAATTAAAGTCATACTCAAGTATATCATCTAAAATGCCATAGTATCAATTTTCAAATTGTTGAGGATGTATGTCAGTTTTAGACGAAATATTGGTGACTACAAAGACTGCACTTACCCTAGAATCACACATTTTCTTCATTTCATCTCACTTTTTATGTGAAATTTATGGTCGTGTAGTACATAGCTTTGTGGTGTTTGACCTACAATTATTCAAACATGTCAAAATTATTTGCATCGATCTGTGAGTTGATATTAAACTTATGGCTCATGATTAGTAATCTTCTACGTACCTTTGTATCTCTTAAGCCATATACTAGATCAAGTACCATTGGTGTAACATTGAGATCTCCATTACGATGAGCTTCTTTAACCAATGATGCAACACTATCCCATATTAATGAGCGACCATTTTCTTGAGACTATTCAATCCATACCATCATCCAATCAAAAATTGTTTGCAATATACAAATGTAGTGCATCCCATTCATGACCAACTATAAAGAAAACAATTAGATTGTTAGAAACAACTTATATTGATGATGGATAAGAATTAATAAACTACAAAAAACAACAACTTATAATTACCTGTCAATCTCCTCAATCTACTTTTCTCTGTTAGGTACTCCCCTTTAAATTTTTCATTAGAGTTAGGATCCCAAATGCGATTTACATGGATATTTGCTACAAAATTTAGAAGATATTCACTAATGTACACCATGGTCTAGTATACCATATATACCTTTACCATAGAACCCTCAGGATGTGCTCTTTGTTGAACCAAGCCCTTAATAAATTTTAGGTGTCTCTCAACTATCCACATTGACTTAGTTTGTATAGGTCCACACAATTCAATTTCCTCAACTTGATGTATAAGATAGTGTTCTTGAGCATTGAAAAAAGTTGAAAGTAGACACTTTTGCATTTCACACATAAGTTGTGGAATTTTTCTCTTCCAATATTTTATATCTTTTTTTATCAATTTCTTTAGATGATAACCACCTAAAAGAGATTCAACATGCAAGAACATATAAATGAGATTTCAAATAAAATTATACAATAAATTTTAGATAAAATTATATACATCTAAGAAAAAACACTTCTAACCATGTGTATTTTCCAAGGTCATATATAATTTTTTTTTAATACTATTGTCAAACTAACATGGGAGGGATAGAGGTAGGGCATACTGCAATCATTAAAAAATAATCATTTTAATATATTATTAAATAATGCAATAGGTAGTACATTCAATTTTACAAATGTACTATAAATAGAGAACATGACTTACCTTGACGAAGGTATGCCAATCATTTGTTTTCAACCTTGGCCCAAAATCACCTTTCTTTGATAGAAGAGTGCTTATATTTGCAACAAAACCTGTTGGAATTTTTTTTTTTTTTTATTACTTCTTTTAATGCATCACTTTGTTGATCCATTAATAACCAAGGAAGGACACTTGTATTTATGTGGTCTCCATTGCTATTTGATTCAATGAAATCTTTTAGTGCATGATTGGAATCATGAATGTCAGTAAAAATTTTGACAATTTTTTCTCTATCACGCCTTCCATCCAATATTTTCCATAGTGTCTCTGTTACATTGTTTCCAATATGCATAGCATCAAACAAATGCATGACTGAGAGATCCTTGTAGTATGGTAACCTACTAAATTGAGTAGGATAACTTTTCATTCCTCTAGGAAGTTGGTCATTGATGCTTTGATGACCTTTAAGAGCATCAATTACATCATTAGTAAATATAAGACAATATCAAAATAAAAAATTTAAATTTTGAATGACAAACTAGACATTACCTTGACAATTTAGTCGATCATATTTCAATTTCCATAGATGAGGTGTCATTCTTTGTGGCCTTGATGATGTCTCTTCTTTCCCACTAAAAAGATTTTTTTTGGTAATTTGATACTTATGATTATTGTGGAGAAAGTGCCTAAACTCATTGAACACTTTCTTTTCTAAACTTCTTGAATGACAAGATTTCATCTTTGGACCACAAACTGGACATGCAAATTTTTCTTTTGTCTAAAGATCTAAAAGATCATGTATAGTTGAATCATGTACAATCATCATGCACATCTTAAGCATATAATAAGTAATGTGTAAAGTGCTATAACGGACCAAAAATAGGTGATCTTAACAATATAACATAACACAAAAATGAGTTAGCCCAGGGGCATCATGTATTGTCCATACAAGCATTGTATAAAATTGAAATTGTCGATGTCCTATTGGTCTAGAGATGTCATACATAGTGAAACCATTCCATAACTTCAACAACTCATCAATTAGGGGTTCAATAAACATGTTCATATCTTTAAATTGGTACTTACTAATAATTGAATGAACATAAACATTACATAATTATTATGACCATTTTCATGCACTATTTATAAATTAATTTAGATAACTATTAAATGAAAAAATACCTGGCATAATCATTGACAACATTATGTGCTCCCTCTTTATGGACATCCAAGGAGGAATGTTATTGTTAATAACAAAAATAGGCCACACTAAGTAAACAGATCTCATATCTCCAAATGGATTGACATTGTTTGCTGCCAATGAAAGCTTCAGATCAAAGATCTTCTTTAAAGTGTGAACATGTTTCTTCTATCTCTTTAAATGCAGAACCATCTATAGAAATTTGCATGATGTCATCTTGACTTCTATTGTGTGCATGGTAATCCATAAATTGTGCCAAGCTAGTGCACCTGAATAATTGTTGAAGACTTGGAATAATGGAATGTACCAAAGAACTTTGTAAGACACCTTTTTTGTTATTTGATTTGATTGATATCTACTAATATGAAAATTAGGGCATTCTGTTTCAAATCATGTTGTTTATGATATATAATGTGATCATTGGGACATGCATGTATTGTCTCATACTTCATTCTAACATGATTCATAATGGTAGATAATTCTTGGTATGAACAAGGAAAAATGTTTGATGGTGGTAAAAAAACTCACCTATCAACCTACAACAAAAAATATGCATTGTTAATATAATGAATAGTAATTGTATGCTACCATTGAATATGACAAAAATGGCATATCTTAGCATACGTGACATTGCTACATTGGATAAATCATTCATAACCTCTAAGTTTAGCAAAAACACTATAGCCAAAAAGAAGAGTTGTTTGGGAGCCTTTGTATAGGGGTTTGTGTGCCTTCTCAAGTAAAGGTATATCAAGACCATCTTCATCATCATTATCTGATGCATTAGTACCATCATCATGAGCCTCTTCATCACCTGCTTGAATACCATCTTCTTCAATCATGTCCTTTGGTACATTATCATCTTCTTCCATGGTAGTGTTATCCTTAGCTTGGATATTCACACCTTTGTGTTCCTCCAATAGGAAATCCACATTCAAAAATGGATGAAAATCGTGGCCCCCTTCAACATGACCATGTTTCTTACAGTGACTCTTAGCTGTCATGATTAGAATTCTTTGATTCTTTAAGCCTTTACACTTTTTGTAAGGAGAATTACATTTATCAAGTTTTCTTTAGAACTAAGACCACAACATAGCCATTTTCTCATTATTTTTTTTGGGTTCATATTGTTAGGCATGGTCTTTATTCACAAGAAAAATATATCTGTAAATAAATTGGACATGTTGTACTTAATGTTTATATCTGCATATATGGTTTTGAAAGAAAAATTTGATCTAAATAATGTGTATATTATCTGCAAAAAAATTGGACATGTTGTACTAATGTTTATATCTGCACATATGGTTTTGAAAGAAAAATTTGGTGTGACTAATGTGTATATCTACAAAAAAAATTAGACATTTTGTACTTAATGTTTACATCCTTGCAAGGTGAAGATGGGTCCAACAAGGTCAGAGAGGGAAATGCTAGACTTCTTGAGTAATGTCAAGAAGAAAAGAGAGGAAGACGAGAAGGAAACAAGAAGAGAAAAGAGATGAGAAAATGAGGCAAGATGAATTGAGAATCATAAGACAAGCACTTGAGGCAAACATGAGGAAGTTGGATGAGCTTATGGAGAAGGATAGAAGGAACACTGAGAGATGGGAAGAAATGTGTAGAGCAATGTTAGGAGCCTAGATGGATATAGAATACAATTAGAGAAAAGAGCAGAACCCAAACCTATCATCTTCGAAGAAAGATAAGAATGTTGTTGGTTGTACCCACCCAACCAACTATATCCATTTGGGAAATTCAAGAGCCAACTACTTAATCAATTTGCATTTGACAAATACCTTCAAAACTCATTTTCAAGTTAGCTAAATGTATATGTAGAGGAAGGTCTAGAAGTGATGAAGAGGAAAAATTGTTAATGAAATAGACAGTAGAAATGATTCAAAATATGAGAATAAATTTTAAAGGAAACATTTAATCTAAGGAATAATGATAGAATCTAGGAGCAAGGAAACTAAAGGTTTGATAAGTCAAATTTACAATGTTATTATTGCAAAAGTATGGTCATTTTTCTAACAAGTGATGGAAGATGATAGAGAAAATGTGTAAAGTGTTCTTAAAGAACAAGTTGGTATTTATAATCATTGATAAGTATCCAAGAAGAAGCTCCACAAAACATTTTAGATGAGTCCTGTCCATATCATTTATGAGAGATTTACATTTTGATGGACCAAATTCTCTACAGAAGAAGCATATAGTGAAAGGGTTTCCTGGTATTCAACAAGAATATTGCATACTAGCAAAGCATTACATAGAGGAATTTGTTTTTAGACATTTGGATACAATGAAAGTTGTATTGGAAATTTGTGCACACAAATTTGTGTGGATTGATCATTAACTAGTAATGTTTATTTTATAACTTCTATTGATGACTTCAGTTGGAAGAATAGCACAACACCATTAGATATATAAAATGAAGGAGAAGAATGCATTTCCAATTCACCATCTCTAGAAAGACATCCATTTTAACTCTCAATCTGATCTATTGGCCATTAGCAAAGTAATTGCTGCTGGAGAGAGGGCATGCAAAATCCATTCAAATGCCAATGTCAAGTGTATATGCTTTTGATTTGGCAGAAAAATCATTTTGTATTGATGCTCTTGACTATTTGGCACCTATCCACCCACCCCACCAAGTATGTCTTTGACAAATTGTTAAGGAACAAAAATATTTAATCTTTTTCTTTAGGCAGTAATTGGATGCAACACTATAATAGTCTTTAGCTCTCTAAACATGTGACATTATGAGAGAACAAATACAACTTTCAAACTATATGAAAATCTGCATAGAGGCAAACAAAAATCTAAGGAAAAAGAATCCAAGCACCAAAATTTAGTGTTTTTTTGCAACTCTCACCCCTAATCAGTAGACAATAAATAAAGTGGAGAGGAAATGGTTGCATAATAAATATAAAGCTTTAACATGACATGAAAAATACTTTTAATTCTTATTGAAATAACGAGGAGGGTTGCAACTTACAATACCATTACATTCTATGTAGCAATGTTGGAAGTTAATTGAAGCTAACATCTACCAGTTCAACTTCCTCCATTTAACTCTCTAGTTTCTAGTCTTTTCCATTTTCTTTAATGTGATTCAAATAATTTGCAACAGAGCCATTTTTGACTTCCAATCCCTTTCTACTCATGAATTTTGTCATTTTCAATCCTTCTAGTAGAGCTAACAGCTTCGTCCTCATTATTAGACTTGGTGCAAAAAAAATATTATCCTCCTTTTATGAAGGAGCCTAAAGGATAGTGAATGACTATTCCCTCTCCCATTGGTCTAGGGTTGCCTTTGGAAGCCCCATCAAAATTCAAATTTAAAAACCATCCTTAGGTGAAGACACTTTCTTGCCAGTTAATAATTTTTATTCTTCACAACTATTTCAAAAATCAGAATGTGAGTCTTATTATTATGCATCAGTTAATTTAGAGCTAATTGAAATTAGTTAGGGTTGGTAATTAAACTATGGTATTAAAGTGGGTTAAACATGAGTGACAAATTATTAGACCTTTCATAGTGAAAACCTATGTTCAAATCCGCAAGGAACATTTTACATGTTCATATGCCAAATTACACCGTCCAATTTTGCTATTGCAAAGCAATTCTGTGGAACCCAATGGGTGAATGAGGTTCAAGTCTTGCATCTTACGTGGATCTGATGCAAGGTTACCACTTCATTGTGGCATCTAATCGCAAGGATTTTGTGCAAGGGGAAATTACCAATGGAAAAAAGGTCAAATTCAGTTATGTTTTCTGAAGTCTTCTTACTAGAATTTCAACAAGACAAAAGAGCCAATTTTTGCCATCTAGAGCTTGGTTTTAGTCAATATTTTTTGGTAATAGAGATTTATACCTCAGCTTTTCCACATTGATATTGTTCAAAATCAATCTTAATTTTTTAATTAGTGAAACATCTATTTGATAATAGGGGCATGTAAGAAAATCCAATTTGTTTGATGTGTTTGATATATATTTCTTTTAGAGCTAGCAGGATGTAAAAATTGGCATTGCGTTGAGTGTTGCATAAGCATATTTCAACATCTTTTCTTTTATGCTTTATTGGAATTTTGTATGTGCATTTCAGTTAAAATGTGGATTGCAAATTAAATTAAAATGTGGGGAAATTTTTAAAAAAGAGATAAAATAATCAGCACTTTTCTCATGTATAAATTAAATTTCATCATGAGTTTTGTGTTGATATAAATTGATTATTTAGTTTTTTCTACATTGATATCCACAACAAGACCATTTCACACTATATATGTATGAGACTATGTGAAACCTTTTTTAGATGCATTTTTTCCAAGGCTTCTAGTCTACATGTAGAATTGGTAAGACATATTTTGTTACTATGATATCCATGATAATAAATCCAAACTAATTTTCCTATGTTAGAAAATGGTGCTCAGAAAAATTATGCCTTCACCACTATGGTTGCATGTTTGGTTTATCTCTATTTTTCTTTCCCATTTATCAAGTTATGAGTATTTTTCTAGAGTTTCAACACCCTGATACATGCTAATATTTGCAGGATCCATCATAGTTGGCAAAAAAAACTAGCCAAGACATTTGGTTCCATAGACATTGTCGAGCTGAATAGTCTTACTAGTCTTGGAATGTCTACTAGTTCAATGATTATCAAGATAGTAAAACAAATCTATAAGTCACCTTAGACTGCTAAAACTAATATAGAGTCTAGTGATGCAGTTAAGAGAAAACTACAACAACTTGTGAATTCCAAACCAATCATGTTGTTTATGAAAGGGACACCTGAGTAGCCATGATGTGGATTTAGCAGAAAGGTTGTGGACGTTTTGAAAATAGAGGGTGTGGAATATGGTAGCTTTGATATTTTAAGTGATGAACAAGTGTGGGAGGGCTTGAAGGCATTATCCAATCGGCTGACCTTTCCAAAACTATATTGTAAGGGTGAGCTACTTGGAGGCTATGATATCACCCTTGAATTGCATGAAAGTGGAGAACTGAGACAAATATTTAAAGACCATGGCTTGCTCTTAACCACTCATGAGTTTGGTGAATTAGTTGCAAAAGTTACTTTTGCTAAACCCAAACCTAATATTGCTATCTCAGATTCTGATAATGGTGGTATAGTGGACTCAACTACTATAAGTGAATCATTAAGTTCTCAACTAGTGAACACCATTAATTCCAACCCAATCATGTTATTTATAAAGGGCACTCCTAAAGAGTCACGTTGTGGTTTTAGTCAAAAGTCTATTGAAATTCTTAGAGAGGAAGGGCTAAAATTTGGGAGCTTCAACATTCTAACTAATGAAGAGGTAAGGAAAGGTCTTAAAACATATTCTAACTGGTCTAGCTATCCATAATTGTACATAAAAGGTGAGCTTATTGGTGGATCAGATATCATGATAGAAATGCACAAAAGTGAAGAGCTGAAAAACATTGTCTTGGAAAAAGGAGTGCTATCCAAAGAGTCACTCAATGATCGGTTGAGAAAACTAGTTAATTCTTCTCCTCTCATGTTCTTTATGAAACATACACCTAATGCCCCTTGATGTGGCTTTAGCTCAAAGGTTGTAAGTGCTTTGAATGAAGAGGGTTTAGACTTTGGTCATTTTAACATTTTGAGTGATGAAGAAGTTAGAGAAGGCCCGAAGACTTATTCTAATTGGCCAACATTTCCATAGTTATATCACAAAGGTGAGCTTATTGGGGGATGTAACATTGTTCTAGAAATGCACAAGGTAGGAGAGCTAAAGTTATCCTTGATAGAATAGAACCAATATGTAAAAAGGGATAAAGATTCTAAACACAAGCTTTTCTGGTTGTTGACTTTTGGCTTTTTGGTACTATTGTATGGCTTCATCCTTTATTAAGTTTTCCAAAGAGAGTAGGATTCTATGAATGTGACTCAAGTTTTTGAATTGCTAAAGGAAGTGTATACTGTTTAACTCATCTCAACATCTTCTACAACTCTTTGTTGCATCTATAATGCTAAAATTTGGTAATTTAGGTGCGAATGAAGACATTCATTTTCTTTTCTTTACATTTTGACTCATAAGACCTTATTTTTTACTGCAAGCTTTCGAGTTACTTCTATTATGTTAATTGGGTCTCCTTTCAATGTTGATTTTCATATTTCATGGCTAATATTGTAGATGTTATTATGGGGATTCTTGAGCAATTAACATGCAAATTTTATTAATATATTATCTCATGTCTTCTTATTGTTGAGCTTGGAACTGTTGGTACTTGTGTTTGTGAGTGTTTCTTTCCTTGGAATTAGATGGAGAGGAGCATGTTTCCATATGTGTTTCTACCTGGTCCAATATATACTACAATAATTAAAGGAAGAATTTTTTTTGCATGAACAAGTGAAATTGAAATGATATTAAACTACACTATTGTTTATTGCATGCCCACTATGTGGCAAAGACATTGAATTAGATTTGGTAAGTTTGAGGTTTATTGTTTTGGATACACCACAAGATATGTGACTTGCACTAAAATCAATCAAGCACACCTAGTTCCAAGACCGTATAAAGACTGCAATGTGAGGGTAGATGTGAATGCCAAATATTGTGGTGTAAGAATATTGACAGAAACAAAAAATGTTTAACATGCCCACAAAAATACTTAAAATATAGCAAAATATAGAAAATGCCCTTCACAAACAAGGGAGCCAAGAAAGGAGATGGGGAGGTCAGATTCACCTGAACCAAGCAAGTCCAAACGATTAGCAGAGTAAGCCAATCCATAGAGCAAGTCCAACCCAAGAACGGAGATGGGGAGGTCAGATTCACCTAAACCAAGCAAGTTTAACTCATCGAGAAAGTCCAACCCAAGAATGGAGTAAGCCAACACAGAAGAATAATAGTATATTGGGATCGAGAAGGAGGAGAAGGCAACTTGCAAACTTGTTACCTGCAATATTCAACCAAGTCTTATTACCCTTGATTTTTAACCTACATAGGAATGAAGCTCGACCTACATAATGCACAAATATATAATAATAATTTCACACCTTTTCTTTGTTATGAAATTTTTGACCAACTTGCAATTTTCTTTGTTATGTGATTGAATTGGTCAAAATTTTGACCAACTTGGGAAAACTTAGGACATTTTGACACGGGGATGAAAACTTTAAAAAAAAGAGAAATAATAGCTTTGGTCGAAATTTTTGGTAGAAAAATAAGTGAAAATTTATTAGTGGGTCTTTCCAGTGGAACAAAAAGGTACAACTCACTTTTGATAAACTGAAAGAGGCTATGAGCACTTGTCTATACTTGCATTACCTGACTTCACTCGACCATTCATTTTGGAGTATGACACATCTGGAGAAGGCATTGGTGCGATACTGATGTAGGATAGACACCCCATAGCTTATGAGAGTGGAAAGCTTACATAAACAGAACACCTCTATTCCATCTACGACAAAGAGATGTTGGCCATCATACATGCACTAACTAAGTTTCTATAGTATCTGGTAGGTGCCAAGTTTTTCGTTTTCATAGATCACAATAGTTTGAGACATTTTTTGGAGGAATGGTATTTGAACAAGAGGCAACAAAAATGGGTAAGCAAGGTTCAAGCCTTTGATTTTGACATCAAATATGTAAAAGGAAAGAACAATGTGGTTGTAGATGCTTTATCCAAAAAACCCATCGTCTGCTTACTAACCAAGATTTTAGCTGACTAGAAAGCACAATTGTTGGTGCAATATTCCAAAATCACATTTACCTACAAGGTAATGGATGGAATCACCAAGGATGATCGGTACAAAGTGGTGGATGACATCATTTACTATAAGAGTCGAATATTCCTAGTGCTTGAATCTAAATTGAAGCAAAAAATCCTGAAGGAGGTACATGACTCACCCTTGGTAGGACACCCAGGCTTCAAAAAAACATACATAAGTCTCAAGGAGAGGTTTTCATGGAAAGAACTTAAAGGGCACATATTGCAATATGTAAGAGAGTGTGCATTCAGCCAAGAAAAAATAAATCTGAACATACTCTACATGCCAAGTTATTGCAACCCAATTCTAGTACATTAGTTGGAAAGTATCTCAATGGATTTCATAACAGGGCTTCCCAAGGTGAACGGAAAGGATTTTATTTTTGTGGTGGCTGATAGGTTGACAAAGTATGCACATTTCTTTGCCATCCACTTAGATTTCCAAGTTGCACAAGTTGTTGAGCTATTTTTTAAAGAAGTCTTTTGTCTACATAGGTTACCTTGGAACATTGTCAATTATCAAGATGGGTGATTCATCAGTATCTTTTGGATGAAACTATTCCAATTGGCAGGGACAAAATTGTCACCATGTAAGTGTTACCACCTACAAACAGATAGACAGGCAAAGGTTTTGAACAAGTGGCTTGAAGGTTACCTTCAGAACTATGTTTTGGCACAATAGTGAGTGTGGGCCAAGTGGATACATCTAAGAGAATATTGTTACAATACTACATATCACATGTCCATTGGGATGACACCATTCAAAGCGCTATATGGGTACAAACCCCTTTCCTTCATTGACACAATTATAGGTGATAGTTGCACACCAAGGGCGAGGGATTGGTTTCAAGAGGGATATGACATACTAAGATGCTTGAAGAAAAACTTACAGTAAGCACAGAATCAACAAAAAATGTATGCTGATAGACATAGAATGGAGAGGAGTTTCAAAGTAGGGGACTCGATCTATCGCAAGCTCCAACCATATTAACAATCCTCATTGAAGGAAAAGGGGAAATAAAAATTGAAGCCATGATTTTATGGCCACTATCATGTAATTTGTCACATTGGTAACTTCTGGAGGGAAGCCATATACATAACATTTTTCATGTTTTATGTTTGAAGAAGGTTGTAGGTAGAATGTCATAGTAGCCACTAACCTTCCACTACTCAATGAAGAAGGAAAGCTCATATTGGAACCAACCAAGATCATTGAAGTAAGTGAGAAGACTCTGTGAAACTGCACGATGAAGGAATATTTGGTGCATTAGAAACACTTGCCATTAGAGGATGCGACATGGGAGGGTGAGAACATCCTCTAGCACCCGACATTGCATTTTCTTGAGGACAAGCAAAATTTGGGACGGGAGGACTATAATGTTTTTGTTATAAAATAAATTATGTATCAAACTATTGTTAATGGGCCAATTGATTTAATTCATCTCAAACCCATTTTTATTTTTATTTTGTAGTTGTGTCGCCATCAACTATCTTTGTACAACCTTAGAAGATTTTCTTGATAGGTATTTAAGCACAGATTGTAAGTAGTTTTAGGTATGCAATTTGGATTATTTTCTTAGTACTATGAATTCCTGTTGGGATTCTTTGTTGTTTTCCATTTTGGAAGTGAAAGATTTTTTCCTATTTGGTCATCTCGGTTTCAATGGGAATCAACCCTCAACCTATTTCGTCGCCTGTAATACTTTGCTCAGATCTAAAAAATTGGAGCACCATCTTTTGGCATATATATTTCTTGAAGGAATTATCTATATTTGATCTTTATTCTTTGGTATCTAGATTCCATTAAAATTCTATGTGATTGTGAATGAATAGGAGTGTTCTCACTGTAGGGCTCAGTAATCTATCCATACCACTTCTTGTCCTTGTCCACACTGCTACTTCTATGGCCGTGCAACCTTCACCTTCCAACCACATTCTTCTTGTCATCCATCAGCCCAACGTATAGCCTATCATATGACCCTCTCAACCTCACACCATACACCCTCCTTTCCACCCCACCATATTCCTCCACCCACCTTACAACAAACTATTTCATCGTTCAACCATCGTACAACATGGAAGTTAAGGTTGTTGTATTATCATATAACATCCCCATTGTACGACCTTTTTGGAGACACTGTTCGACCCTCTCTGTGCATTGTCCTGACATCGTACAGACATCTTGGACACCTAAAACTATACTTCCCCTCCTCCACTGTTTGGATCCCTCCATTTTCACTACAAGAGTTTCTGAGTTCATCTTCATCATACATTCATCCCTTCCATACTTGGGAACATTACATACATTTCTATCAGCAATAATTGTCTCCTTCTTAATACATCTACAACACTATTAGATCTTCCACTTTTATGTTTCAATAAAAAAGTATAGCTTTATAAGAACTCTGTCCATTTCAAATATCTCTAAGTCAATTTACCTTGGCTATTTAGGTACTACAATGCTTGATGATAAATATACAAGAAAAATTCTTTTGGCGTACAAATAATGTCTCCACTTCTTTAAGGTCTGAACTATTGCATAAAAATCTTAATCATAAACATAATACTTCTTCTTTGCATCATTCATTTTTTCACTAAAATAGGCAATAGGCTTACCTTCTTGGCTCAACATAGCCCCAATAGAACTACCACTAGCATCACAATCCACCTGAAACACTTTGTTAAAATTAGGAAGTGCCAACATAGGTTTCTTTGTCACCTTCCTCTTCAACAACTCAAAACTCCTTACGGTTCTTGTAGTCCACTTGAACTCTTTTCTATCTCCTCTCATTACATCAGTTAGGGGTGCACATATACTACTGAAATTCATAATGAGATTCTTATAAAAACTCGCCAAACCATTGAATGACCTCACCTCAATGGCAAGCCTTGGAGTAGGCCATTCTAGGATGACCTTCACCTTTACTGGATCCATTTTGAGACCTTCAACTAATACAACAAACCCCAAATAGACTAACTCTTTTTTGACAAAGCTACACTTCTTCAAATTAATGAACAATTTCTCTTCCCTAAACCTCTTGATAACACTATGAATGTACAACAAATGTTCATCCAGAGACTTACTGAAAATGTAAATATCATCCAAATAGACAATAACAAATTTTACCAAAAATTTCTTTAGTACCTCATTCATAAGCTGCATGAAGGTGCTTGGCATATTGGTCAGTCCAAAGGGCATGACTAACAACTTATATAGACAATCCTTGGTCGTGAATGCAGTGTTCCACTCATCTCCCTCTCTTATCCCTATATGGTGATAACCACT
Organism: Cupressus sempervirens; assembly: GCA_028749045.1. Classification (NCBI taxonomy): domain Eukaryota; kingdom Viridiplantae; phylum Streptophyta; class Pinopsida; order Cupressales; family Cupressaceae; genus Cupressus; species Cupressus sempervirens. The sequence goes on from CM053787.1 coordinate 654,102,505, forward strand.
CTTGAGATCTATCTTTGTGAAGCAATGAGTTTGACTCAAGAAGTCCATAAGATTATCCATCCTTCGCAAAGGAATTTGATACTTGATGGTTATCTTGTTTGTAGCCAAGTTTCTGAACACATCCTCCACTCTCCATCCTTCTTTATGCTAGTACTGTAGGTAATACACATGGACTCAGGCTCTCTTGAATTAGACCTTTCCTCAACAACCCCTAAACTTGTCTTAACAATTCCTTAGTCTTAGTAAGAGTCATCCAATGAGTAGCCATGTTAGGTAAACTAGCTCTAGGGACTAAATCTATTTGATGACTAATTTTCCTTACTAGCAGAAACCCTTCTAGGACATTATCAGATGTGATATCTCCATACTTACTAAATAGGCCCAAAACTTTAATTAGAACTTCATTGCTACCTTCCTAATCCTTTCTAGGAATTAAAACATAACACATATGCTAATGTTTCATGCCATCCAAAAAATTTCTTCCATCAACAAGATATACCCTAGCACTATTGCATACCTTTTCAACCTCCTTTACCAAGGGTTTCAACTTGTGATGAACTCCATTCTTTGTCAGAGAATAGATATTTCCATGACCATTATGTATAGCACATCAATCATACTACCACAACCTTCTCAACAACTAATGACATACATCCATCGAGATGATGTCACATAGAATCTCATCATGGTAAATCCAAATCTTTAACTTTACTAATTATTGTTCACTAACTAGGACCTTATGATCATCCTACATCCAGGCAATCTGATATGGATGGGGTGTTTCTCCCTCTTGAGCTTTAGCTTTGAGACCATCTCCTCTGACACCAAATTGTCAGTGCTTCCACCATAAATAATCACATCACAACATTTACCCTTACACTTGTTCTTGGTATGAAGCATACTCCTCCTTTGTACAGGTTCATTCTCATTGCTCAACAAGAACATTTCATTAACCAAAAATTCTCCTCCTTGTACATCCTCTAAATGCGATGACTTAGCATCACCATCCACATTAGAAACCCTTGCTTGACCATCATCTCTCCTATATGTCCTTCCTTGGTATTGAGGGTACTCATAAGTGCGATGACCTTCATTACTGTTGTCACCTAAATTTTCAACCTATCAAATTACAAGAGAAATTTGAAAATTTAGGCCAAAATTGGGACAACCAAAGGCTATGGGTAACCTATCAATGGCTGAACCTCTGGATTCTAGGCCAGCTCCTTTATGGGAAATCCCATGATTGATTCTTCCAACACTATTTTCTTCCTGAGAGAAAGGTTAAGGAAGATTGCAAAATGGAAAAAATAAATTACTTCCTAAAAGGTGATGCACCAAATATGTTTAAAGAAAGGTTTCAACGAATAACAACCATTTCACCATCAATATATAGGAAAAACCCTAATAAGCACTCAAACTTTATATTGGCCTACAATAGTGTTTCACATTAAGGTTTTGATTCTCACTTATTAAGAAAAATAGAAATTTTTAACTTAATAAGATGAAAATTAAACAAACACAAAAGGTGACCTACAGACAAAATACACTCTAGTGACAGGGTAAAAACTGAGACAGATTTAGCAAGGAACCCTTGGATTCACAAACTAACCTATCAAATCAGAAGAACTACACAGTACCACAGAAAAAGATTGAGGCTTGAAAATCTTTTCCAAAATGAACCTATAAAATGCTTGTCATATATTTAACTTTTCTTCAAAAATAGTTACAGAAAAATACATAACAATACTCAGGATAAAATATCACTCAATACTATTTTACATAACTCAGAACTACCTTCTAATGAGCTCTAAAACTCATTAAGTACCAAACCCAACCCCTTGGGTTGTATGCAGAATGATAGCCTCCAAAATAGGGCTTAGAAACTTCCAAAATGAAGTCCAATAAAGTCTAAGACTTCATTAACTCGTAACTGCACCCCATGACTCATCAAAACCACCCAAATAACGCTCAAACAAGTCATAAAAAGCCACAAACCAATAGGGAAAAGTCAAATTCGACCTCCACACTTCCTCCTAAAAAGGTTCCTCATGTTTCCGACTTTAACCTTTTCAATCAAGACCATAAAATATGGAATTAATTCAATTATTCTCTTTTTGCATTTAAAATAGAAGAATATATATTTAATGACTTATAAAATTGTCATTCAAATACATCTTCTTTACAATGTGACATATATATGCAACAAGGAAAAACAAAATTAATTACCCATAAGGTATTGAATAAAACCTTTCCCTTCTCTTAAATTAAACACAAAGTTTTCAAAAAAAATAAAAACCCCATCAAATACCCCATGGACTTCAAAAGATCTTTCAAAATGATAAAGGGCAGATAAAATAATGAAAGAAACCTAAACCTTCCCATTTCCTCATTTTAGAAATTTTGAATGGTGAAGAAGATCAAGGGTTTGCTGATTTGAGGTCGCCATAAAGAGGTATTTTGAAGCATTTTTACTCCTTGTTGTGATAAACTTATGGCCTATATTCACAAAAGTTGTATTTTTCAATTGTTCAAAACTATTCTGGATTGAATCTTGTTTGGTGATAACAGCATTTAGAGCCATTTTTGTCTCTGCAAGTTCAATCTCTAATATCATTATCTTTTGAAAGTTGAGATTTTCAGTCAATGAAGATTTAGGATCAAAATTTGGCTCCAAGTTTTCTTTCTGTTCTGTGTCAAGCCACTCTTGCCAACTGGGTGGAATCTTTTCTATTTCTCTATTTTTCTTTCTTCTAAGTGAACCCAAACTGATTATATTCTTCAATAGCCACAATGATGGTCTAATAACCATTAATAGTCAGAAAATAGCCCAAATAGGTTCAAGATAACCCCTTGCAAGTCTTTTACCTTTCAATTGATTATCACCATCAATTTCTTCTCTGTGATCATCAACCTTCCCAAACACATCAGGAACTTGTTCAATGTTGGTGGAATCTCGAGTTTCTTCTAATTGGCTCGACTGTTCTACATTTTGGTAAGGTGAATCTTGACACTGTGCTCCTAATTCACTGGAAAATGGTAGTGAGATTTCTTCATTTATTGTTGTGGTTGAATATTCCTCATTTTCCATATTCTTATTCAGTGCACGATGTGCTTCCAAAATAGCTTTTCAATTTCAACATCGGCTCCCTCATTCTATAAACACAACATTTGACACTCTATGCTTAAAAAGTTCTTCTACAATCAAAACTTGTTCAATAATCTCTGGTGGCTTGAGATTTTAAGAAATCCCCCCCCCCCCGTCGAGTAGCACAAAATGTGCAAAACAAAGGATAGCATACTTGTGAGGAAATAGATTCTATGAGATGTATATAGCCCCCCTCCTCATTAACATGTATTCCAACTATTTCAATGAGCTTGCTGTCTTCCAGCCTTAACAAGATTAGTTTCACCATAAATGATGTCTGCTGGAGGTAGCCTTCTACTGTTACTAATAGTTTGATCATCAAGCATATTCATTGTTCTGTCATTACCTGCACACTTGGTCTTTAAATGAATAGCTGGAGAAAACATAGCTTTCATAAATACTGACTATGACTGCTATTCATAAACACTTTCCATGAATTGCTAAAGGTAAGATTTATTTATAATGCCAAACCAATGATTCATTTGTACCCAAATTTTTGGATTATAATTTTAAGACAACTATTTCTTTTTTATATCAAATATTCAAGACTTTTAAAATCAAATTCTACATATTTGCAGGGTTTGAACAGATAGACTTTTTGTTGTTTCTCTTTTTTGATGTCTTTCCAGACAAAATTACTCTACACTCTCGTTGTCTAGCATTCCAATTATATATTTTTGTGTTGGTTACCTTCTATTTCCAGGGCTATCATGAATGGATTTGGCTTCCAACATTCTTTTTATATTTCTTTCTCTTATTATAGATTTAATGATGCTGATACATCACAAACGTTGCATATATTACTCTTTGTAACTGGATTTTTCCCTTGCTCTGACTTAACTTGCTCAATTGCATCTGGATTAAAAATGTTGATTAAGTTGACTTATAGGGTTCAAGCACAGGCTCGTGACAGCTATAAACAACTTCATCAGCAATTGAACTTGCTATTGTTCATTTTAATGTCTTCGCTTTCTACACATGGCACAAACATGTTAATAATAAAATCACTTGTATGCATTGTTTTGATTTTTAGGCTCTGATATTGCTGCTCCATGATTAATTGAATTCACTGTTCTTGTTCAAATTAGGATCATGGGTAAATGGTACAAGTGTATATGTATGTTTTTCAGAACCAGACATTGCTTAGATCCATATGGATCTAACCTGTACCTTTCTTTGACTTTTTTGTAGGAGTTGGATGCTTAGGGAACCAGGAAAAATTGAATTTCAGCAAGGAAACCTCGGGAATGCGGGCTCAAACCAGCCATATACCCCCAAGCAATGGTTGGTTCCCTTTATTATACTCTTTCATGTTCATTTGTATCATTTATTCTATTTTCTACATGTTCGTTATTTGCACAAGAATAATGAACAGGTTACTCTCACGGCCTTGTGTGAGAGATTTTGACCACTTTTTCATTCAATACATGTTCTTTAATTCTTTAATGTATAAACTCCAAATTGAAAATTTTCATTGTTTAATAAAAATAAAGAATTTTTTCATTTTATCAATGCAATGTACTTTTTTCATTTCTGTGAACATTGGCAAATGAATGCAATTGATAAACAGTAGACTCATGTTAAAAAAAATTTCGTAGGTAATGAAATTTTGATAACAATTACAATGAAAACTGGTACCATAGAAGCTTCCTCTTCCTGAACCGTGTCCATGTCCTCTACCTCTTCCTATTTGGTCTCAAAAGTTTTGATCACAAGAGTGGTTGAAACCCTCAATCCTCTGGCTTTGGTTGGTACCCATATCTTCATTTTTCTTTGAGTCCTCTTTTTGGCTTCCAAATGACCTACTACTACCCTTTCCTCCTTGACCTTTCCCTCTTTTCCTTCCATCAAACTTTTTGTTTAGCTTCTCCTCAACTTGCAAGGGAAACTGTAATGCCTCTTCAATGTTGGTAATTCTAACTAGACTTAACTCCTCTTGAATGCTAAGTCTTAACCCATTAAGGTAATGAGCAACCTTCTCCTAGTTTTCTTTTGCATGCCCCATCCTAATAAGGACTCAATAAAACTCCTCTATATATTCTTGGACACTTTTTTCCACTTTCTTTAACCCCTGCATCTTCTTAAACAAATCAAGCTCATAGTCAACAGGAATGAATTGTTGCTTTAGTTTATCCACCATGTGATCCCATCTTGTGATTTTATCCTTCCCTCTTCTATTCATTTCTAATTGAATGTCTTGCCACTAGATTTCAGCATGCCCTTTAGTCTAGCCTTCCCAAACTTAACCCTAGCAAGGTCTTCTATATCCTTATACTTAAAATACTCCTTCATCTCATTGATCTAGTCAATCAACTCATCTAGTTTTAGATTTCTATAAAACATGTTGACCTCAAGTTTGGGTCTATTTCCTAACTTGGCAGTGGCCCTAAAAAGATTATCTTCTGCTTGTATTAGGACTTTTCCTTCTTCATCTTCCCCTTCTTACAAAAAATTTCCTTCTCTTCATTTTCCTCCTTTCTTTCATCCCTTACAACAAGATTCATCCCTTTATGGATCTCCTCTTGCAATGCCTGAACTTGTCTCTGGAGTGCTCTAGCCTTAGGGGGAACACCTCTGACCCTTGCATCACACTCTCTTCATGGAGACATCTTCTCACTATCTCAAAATCCACAATCACATAGTCCTAGTGCAAAATGTCTCACAGTCTGTGCTTTGTCTACACACTCAGAAACTCCCACTCTAATACCACTTAATGAGGACACAACCCAAGACCAAATGAACACAATAGGAAAAGAATAATTTGATTATCATAAATAATATGCTATTACATTCAGTATAGAAAAAATACACTCAACTACATGCCCAATGGGCTTACAATATTATAAGATTCTAGAGAAAAACCCTTCTCACAATACCTTCTCCCAAACTCCACCAAAAATGTCTTTAAAATGCAAGAAATGACCTTAAGTAACCTAAATTAGGTTTAGGGTTAGGAATACATTTTAGAATATGCCATCTTCCATCCACTACCAAAGCATAAGGTTCTAGAAGACACGTCAAAAGTTGGTGGAAAATTAGAAGAATCCAGAAATGGTAGTCCAACTTCTAGTAGACATTACTTTTGATTCGAGACTTTGATTGACAAACCATTTACATTTTCAAAAATCTCTCCAAGCAATCTATACACATTTTTTCAATATTTTTTTGTCCCCCATTTTTCGATCCCATACGATACCATTTAGTGCCTCAAATCTGACTTTGAAGCATTCTTAGGGAGTCTCTAGGCAACTTAAATGTAATAATTTTTAAATTGTAAAGCCTTTTGACCTTTTTTTTTTTTGGAATGATTTAAATTATGGGTACAATCATCCCTCCAACTAACACCCTCTAAATCATCATAATTGTGGCTCAATTACAAAATAACCTATTTTTTGCATTGGCACATGTATTTGAGGTGCTAAAAACCTCTAACCCAGAAAACCAATAGTGGAACAATGAGAGTTGGAATCTCTATTTGACCCAAATGGGTATCCAAAAATGCAAACATATTAAATAGAAACTAACACTAAACATATTTTTGGGTGATAGAGGATTACCCTTGCACCATTGGATGCTCCTACATCAATTTCATTTGATGCTCCAACCTAATGTTGGAAACAAAAATAAATGAGGAAACTATGAGGCATAAGCTGAAAATTTCATATTTATTGTCTTTATTGAAGGTATTCAAGGACCTTCATTCAAACATATGCAATCTATAAAAAAATAAAACTTAAAGCAAAAGCATTTGAATAAGTTAATTTCCAAAATTGAAAAAAGGACCTTTTGTTTGAAGATTTTGATACATTTAAAATCCTAAAATAGGTAATTTATAAATATAGAAAATGTGACCTTTATCTGAAACCTTATTACATTCTTTACCTTCAAAATTAAGGTATTGTTTGATGTAACTTAAAATAGAGAACTTTTTGACATACCTCCAAAAAAACTCAAATTTTAAAGTTTCCACCTCAATTTGAATTTGAAAATGTGATATCCCACAAGTTGGACTTGTACGAATAGGTTCACTCATGATGTAATATATCCTTAGTAAGGACAATAATATCATTGCTTAATGTGGGAAAAGTCTACAAAATATGGAGATATATACCATCATAATGGGAGATTATGTTGGAAATCTAATTGAAAAGCTCATTGTTGAAGATCAAAGAGGGAGATTGTTGTTAACAAAATGTTTTCAATCATTTTTTTGTCATTGATGTCAAACCTACTATTTTTAGGAATGACATTTTCTTATAAGATTCAAGCATTATCACTTAGTTGATTGATGAAGAGGATTTGATCAACAAGATGTAACAAGAGTACCTAAGGGAAAGGTTGAGTTATGATGTTATAATGAAGTGCAAAGATTAGTTAAGATAATGTTTAAATAATAAATTGATAACATACTTAAAGATACAAAGGTTGGTCACACTTAGAAACATTGGAGGACTAAGTTGTAACAAAGTTGACTGCAAAGCTTAAACTAAGTTCATTAGTGGGTGTCAAGCAAGCTAGTTGAAGCCGAGCAAATTCTCAGTTGGAGCCGAGTAATAGGAAATTATAGTGTGTGTTGAGTGATCTTTAGGTGCCAAGAAAAGTATCAGGTGTTGAGCATCAAAAAACCTTAGTTGGTGTCGAGTGAACTTCAGGTGTTGAGCATCAGTAGAAACATAGTTGGTGCCAAGTAACACAGTTTGTGCCGAGCACCAGTATTTCAATAGTGTCGAGCTACTGCATTATTTTAAATGATGAAGATTTGCCAAATATGATTCAACAAAGCTATTGGCTTGAATTTTGTGATCTAGTTGGAGGATAAGGATGATGAGCTAGTGGCACAGAATTCTATGTAAACCATTTTTGGGTGAATTCAAAAGGATTATTCAAGAAGTATCTAGAGGAAACAAAATATGGGTTAGATATAATGAATCCTAACTAATCCATACAAATTGAAATTAAAGAATGGAAGAATCGGGTGGGAAAGGAACTCCAAGACTTTTATTTAAGGAGTCATAGATAGGAAGAAAATGCTACTGATGTTATTGATGCTAAAGTGCCAAATTGTGAAGTGATTAGAAGGGTGTCAAGGAGAAAGCATCTAGGAGAAGGAAGAAGCACAGAGGGTCTACTTCTACAAGTGGTCAAGAAGAGATAATTGCACTAGTACAATGAGCATGGAGACTCAAGGAGACTAAGCTTGAAAGGAGGGCAAGCTATCAAGATTTGCAAAGACTAAAAGCCAGACAAAGATATGAGTTGAATGGTGATCTAAAATCTACAAGTTGAGTTGTATTCTATAATTAGCTCAAAATCCCTAATTGGTACTCTTTAGCAATTGTATCAGTTAGAATAGAAGGAAAATTCTATGGACTTAGGTTGTCCTAACAACCATTTGTAAATCCTTTAAGAGGGTGGCATTCCAAGCGAATGTTCTAAAGTCCTCTAACAAGGCCCACTTCTAATAGGGTGGATAAATTTTCTAACAAGGTCACATTTAACAGTGTGTTGTAAGCCTTTAACAGGGCAGGCCTTTCACAAGGCATCACTTTAAAAGAGTTAGAATTGAGTAGGATATTACTAGTGGTTTTTCCCAAATTGGGTTTCCACATAAGTCACTATGTTATGTGTTGATCTTTTATGTGTTATGCTTGCATGTTGATTTAGAGTAACTTGCTGAATAGGAAATTTAAAGCTTGGATGAATGTATGGTTGAATGGGCTCACCATACTTAGTGAAAAAGTTTAAATAGGACATTTGGACCCTGAATAACTAATTCAGCCCCCCTCTCATTTATTCTAAAGCATTTCTAACAACTGGTATCAGAGCCATCTACTGATTTAGTTTCAATGTACTAGAAGTAGGAAGATCAATATGTCCAAGAGAGAAGTTCCCAGGCTCAACAAAGACAATTTTTCTACATGGTAGAGTTTGATGAAATTGCACCTTAGATCAATAGGTGACTATGCACAAACCTCAATTGGAATAGAATATGTAAATCTAGTTGGACCTTTTACTATAGATGACTTGAGCAAAAGGAAGGAACACAATCAAGCAATGTTGGAGATTGCCTCTGCACTCAACTATGTAGAATATGATGATATCAAAGATTGTGACACTGTGTTCAAAATGTGGAAAGCCCTAACAGATATCTATGGAGGAGGTCATAATATCTAGAGAGCAAAGAGAGAAATCCTTAGAGGAAAGTTTGATGACATAAAAATGGAGGAAGGTGAGAATGCTGCTCAATATGCTACTAGAATGAAAGAAGTGGTAAGTGCAATAAGAAGTCTAGGTGGTCAATTGGAAAAAGAAACTACCAACAAAAAATACTTAAGAACTCTACTCCCTATCTATGCTATTAGAGTTTTAGCCATCCAAGAGCTAAGGTGTGTACAAGGAAACACACTAACTTTGAAGCAATAGTGGGAAGACTTATTGCATTTGAGCTATCCAATTTTGACAACTATAGACCTGAGAATCTTGAATCTACTTTCAAGGCTAAGATGATTTTTAAAAAAATGAGGAGGAGACATCAAAAAAGAAGAGAAGAGAAAGAAAACATGCCTCCAGTTATAGTAGCACAAATGAGGAAGATGTGGAATAGTTAGAAGCACTATTGGCTAGGAGATTTCATAGAGGCAAAGGTAAATTCAAAGGTAAGATCCTTATATGTTTTAATTGCAATGAAGTAGGTCATATTGCTGCAAGATGTACATAGAAGAAGAATTACAAAGAAGGAAACAAGTACAAGAACAAGAGAGAAGATGATAGCAAAGATTACAAGGACAAAGACAAAAGATGCTACATTGTTGAAGAAGATTTTGATGAGAATGATGATGAAGTAGTCTATGTGCCTATGAAGGATGAATTAGATAAAGATGAAGATAAATTAACAACATTGGTTACTTGTGTGAACAAGAATGACAAGTGGATCATAGACAGTGGATGCTCACATCACATGACAGGAGATAAAAGTAAGTTTATTACCTTTACTCAATATGATGGAAATAGTATTAGATTTGGTAATGAGGCTCTATGTTAAATCAAAGGAAAAGACTCTATTAAACTTATAGAGAAAATTTCATGTGATAATGCATACTATGTTGAAGGAATGAACTACAACTTGTTGAGTGTATCACAGTTAGGCAATGTAGGTTGCAAAGTAGAGTTTGGAAACAAAACTGCCAAGATCTATGACATTGATAGAAATCTGATAGGAAAAGGTGAACAAACTAGGAGTAATCTATTTTACCTAGATAAGGGAAGATGCAACCTATCTTGTTATTAGACTTGATGATGTGTGGTTATGGCACAAAAGATTCTGTTATGTTAACTTTGACAATCTGATTAGAATCAACAAAATGAAGAAGGTCAGAGGGTTACCTAAACTGAAGAAACCTGAAAAAAAAATGTGCAAACAATGTCAAGGGAAGATGAATAAGTCTAATTTCAAAATCCAAACATACACTTCCAAAGAAGTACTAAAGCTAGTCCATATAGACTTATGTAGTCCAATAGAAGGGAAAAGCTACCTAGGAGATAGATACATAATGCTATTTGTAGATGACTATTCCAGGATGATGTCTGCTATGTTTTTAAAGAAAAAATCTTATGCATTTCAAATGTTCAAGTGGTATTTGGCCAAAGTTGAGAAGGAAATAGGAAAGAATATGATAAGCCTAAGGTCAGACAAAGGAGGTGAGTTTACATCAAAAGAATTTGAAATATTCTACAACGATAAAGGTATCAAAAGGAAAACATCAGTACCAAGGACTCCACCTCATAATGGTATTGCTGAAAGAAAGAATAGATTAGTGATAGATTGTGCAAGAACCTTGATGATGGAGAAAAATGTTGCACTGAAGTACTGGAGAGAAGTTGTAAGTACACATTGAATAGAGTCCAAGTCAAGAAGGGTACAAATGCAATGCCTTTTGAACTATGGTATGGTCACTCACTTAATGTAAAACATTTCAAAGTCTTTGGTTGTAAATGCTATATTCTTAAAGATACTATAAATAGAAAGTTTGGTGCAAAAAGTGATGAGGCATATTCCTTGGATACTCCACTAGAAGCAAAGCATATAAGTGTTTGAATACTAACACTAAAAAGATTGTGGAGAGTGTAAATATAAATTTTGATGAGCGTGAAAAAATCTAAGTTGATGAGTCCAAGAAACCAAAGGATTATAGATCCTTTGTATACTTCTATGAACGAATGACTGTTGAAGACAATGCTACCAATCAAGTTGGGAATCGACAACAAATTTCAGTATCAGCCGAGTCATAGCCAGTGAATGGTGAGCTGCATTCATAAGCTGAGTTGCAGAATATAGAAAATGCACATTCTGATTTTGAAAATAGTATACATGAATGAGATGATGAAGTACCAGATGGAGAAGAGCAAAATGACTCTGAAGCTGAAGGATCAAACATGGAAAGAAGGAAAGAACCAAGGTTAGCCAAATATGTCAGAAGACATCACCCTAAAAATCAAATCATTGGTGACAAGGATGCTAGACCAATGACAAGGAAAAGAATCAGAAATGAATCATGTTTGTTGAGCAAGGTTGAGCCCAAAATAGTGAAGGATGCACTATAAGATGATGACTGATATAGCTATGGAAGAGGAGATAGACCAGATTGAGAAGAACAAAACATGGACCCTAGTTCCTAGATCAGCTAATAAGAATGTAATTGGTACAAAATGGGTGTTTAGGAATAGATTTGATGAGAATGGTGAGATAACATGAAACAAAGCTAGATTAGTTTGTAAAGGCTATGCACAAGAAGGACTGGATTATGGGAAAACATTTGCACCTGTTGCAAGAATGGAAGGAGTAAGAACACTACTTGCATATGCTATATACAAAGGTTTCAAAGTCTACCAAATGGATGTCAAGTCTGCTTTTCTAAATGGTATACTAGAAGAGGAAGTCTACATAGAACAACTAGAGGGATTTGTTGATGACAAGAACAAGGACATGGTATGCAAACTACACAAGACATTTTATGGATTAAAGCAAGCACCTAGAGCATAGTATGAGAGACTGCACAAATATCTTGTGAAGATAGGATTTGAGAGAACAGATGACAACAACAACTTGTACATCAAAGCTGAAAAAGGTAAAGATTGATATCTAAAATCTTTATTGATGATATAATATTTGGAGGAAAAGATGCTCTATGCAAAGATTTTGCTGATCAAATGAAACATGAGTTTGAGATGTCAATGTTTGGAGAAATCAAGTTCTTTGTTGGATTGCAAGTACATCAATTGAAGCATGACATATTTTTGATCCAATCAAAATACATCAAGGAGATACTCAAAACATTTAGATTAGAAGACTCAAAACTAGCCAGCACACGAATTGCAATAGGACATAGGTTATCTAAGAATGATGAATCAGCTGAAGTGAATTAGACATTGTATAGATCAATGATTGGAAAGCTACAATATGTTGTACATAGTAGACCAAACATTGCATTAGTTGTTGGAATAGTGGCAAGATTTTCTACAAATTCAAGAGAAAATCACGTGATGGCAGTAAAGAGAATACTAAGGTATCTAAAAGGAACTGATGACTTTGGTTTGTATTACAAGAGAAGTGAAAAGTTTGAGCTAAAAGCCTACACTAATGCAGATTGCGGAGGTAACATTGATGATAGAAAAAGCACCAGCGAAGGAGCACTTTTCTTGGGAAAAAGATTGATTACATGGACCAGTTAAAAGAAAAGTTGTACCCCATAGTCCACTGCTGAAGTTGAATATGTTCTAGCTGCTATTAATTGCACCAATATTGTATGGATCAAACATTTGCTGCAAGGTATGAAGGAAGAGGTAAATAAACCTATGATACTTTATTGTGATAATACAAGTGCTATAAACATATCAAAGAATCTTGTAATGCATGCTAAAACCAAGCATATTGCAGTCAAGTATCACTATGTAAGAGAATTGGTGGAAGATAAGCAAGTGACGATGGAATATGTAAGTTCAAAGGAAAAAATTGCTGACATCTTCACAAAAGCACTACCTAAAGATGCTTTTGAGTATCTTAGAGGTAAGTTAGGGCTGATACCCCTAGCCAAGGCTACTTAAGAATAAGCAAGACTGCCCTGCATCAAATGAGTTCACTGCTGAAATATTACGCATTGATGCAGAGGATACCTACTTTACAATTTATGCCTAAAGTAATTGAAGTGTAGAAGTTACAAATCAATGACAAGAAAGGTGAAAAAGGGAAAAATTGAATGAACTTGCAAATGCTACACTTGCATGATAAGATGCTAATATGTCTTTGGCATTGTTGTCAAGAGGGAGAAGTAGTGAGAAACTAATCAACAACATTTGATCAAAAGTATGAGGGAGAAATGTCAAGAAAATGCAAAAATTGATCAAATGAATCTAGAGGAAAGTAGACAGAAATGATCAATAGTTGAAGGAAAAGATGGAGAAGTTGATCAGAATAGAGAAAGTATAGTAGAAGATAAGAAATGCATATAGAGGGAGAGATGAAAAGAAAGGATGCAACAACTAAGAGGGAGAAGCAGAAATGAAGCAATCAAGATAGTAGAGGGAGATGTGAAAACTGATGGTGATGGTAATACAATTACTATTTGGCATTTGACTTACTGTTCTAACTTAATTAGCTTGTGGTTGAATAGTTTAGTCTAATGGTTGATTAGTTTGGTTTTCCATCAATGCCAAAGAGGGAGATTGCTAGAAATCTAATTGAAAAACTCATTGTTAAAGATCAAAGAGGGAGATTGTTGTTAACAAAATGTTTTCAATCATTGTTTTGTCATTGATGTCAAACCTGCTATTTGTAGGGATGACATTTTCTTATAAGATCCAAGCATTATCAATTAGTTGATTGATGAAGAGGATTTGATCAACAAGATGTAACAAGAGTACCTAAGGGAAAGATTGAGTTATGATGTTGTAATGAAGTGCAAAGATTAGTTAAGAAAATGGTTAAATGATGAATTGAGAACATACTCAAAGATATAGAGGTTTGTCACACTTAGAAACATTGGAGAAATAAGTTGTAACAAGGTTGACTACAAAGCTTAAACTAAGTTCATTAGTGGGTCTCGAGCAAGATAGTTGAAGCTGAGAAAATTCTTAGTTAGAGTCGAGCAACAGGAAATTCTAGTGTGTGCGGAGTGATCTTTAGGTGCCAAGTGAAGTTCAAGTGCCGAGAAAAGTATCAAGTGTCGAGCATCAAAAAATCTTAGTTGGTGCCGAGTGAACTTCAGGTGCTGAGCATCAGTAAAAACATAGTTGGTGCCGAGCAACACAATATGTGCCAGGCACCAGTATTTCAATAGTGTCAAGCTACTTCATTATTTTAAATGATGAAGATTTGCCAAATCTGAGCTGAATGGTGATCTAAAATCTGCAAGTTGAGTTGTATTTTGTAATTAGGTCAAAATCCCTAATTGCTACTCTCTAGCAATTGTATTAGTTAGGACAAAAAGAAAATCCTATGGACTTAGGTTGGCCTAGCATCCATTTGTAAATCCTTTAATAGGGTGGCATTCCAAGTGAATATTCTAAAGTCCTCTAATAAGGCCCACTTCTAATAGGGTGGATAAATCCTCTAACAAGTTCACATTTAACAGTGTGTTGTGAGCTTTTAATAGGGCAGACCTTTCATAGGGCATCACATCAGAAGATTGAGAATTGGGCAGCATGTTACTAGTGGTTTTTCCCAAATTGGATTTCCATGTAAGTCATTGTGTTATGTGTTAATCTTTTATGTGTTATGCTTGCATGTTGATTTACAGTAACTTGTTGAATAGGAAAGTTAAAGCTTGGATGAGCGTATGGTTGAATGGGCTCACCACACTTAGTGAAAAAGTTTGAATAGGACATTTGGACCTTGAATAACTAATTCACCCCCCCCCCCCCAATTATTCTAAAGAATTTCTAATAGATTATATTGTGAAAGATTGTCATGAATATCCATAAGATTTGCATAAGATATAAAATAATGATAATCATGAAATACATCATGCATAAGACAAGGAAAAACATCACAAGAACAGAGTTTTATTGATTTACCATTGCAAGTGGAAAGGATATTATTTATGTTTTAAATATATCATTATATATATGCCTCATAATATGATGGAAAAAAAAAAACAATATAATATGCAACCATATCATGTGTAAACAATTTGCTAGCAATAGGAGAAAAATAACTAATACGAGGTTCATCACTAAGATAGTCATATTATCTATAACTAATGCCAAACTCTTAAGAGCATCCATAATCTTGGAGCAAAGTAAATAATGCATCATATTATCATATATAAATGAGGATAGTTCATTAAAGTACATGAGTTATTAAAATGAGACTTCCATGGCATGTAAGAGGTGTGTCTTTATTATAACACTAATAGTGTGCATAGGTATATCAGAAGGTAAGTCCTTTCATAGTATATGCTCATCATAAAAGACATAGACTAATAATGAAATTTGTAGGCATATGCTCTAAGTACCTCTAATAACATAAGGGCATGTGCAGGATCATGGTGTGCCAAAAAGTGGCGATGTGAAAAAAATACAGTTTCAAGATGTCCAAAAGCACTTCAAAATCTGCTTTGACTTTTTTCCACCTATCCAGGGAACAAACCTAGAAGGTAAGGCCGAGCCTTATCGAATATTCGATTCGACATAGGATATCCGATTCGATATCGGATCGGATATCTGATATTATCGGATATCCTATCACATATCGCATATTCGATAATTACAATCCCATAATTATAATTATTATAATATAATACAATAATATTATTATAATATTATAATATAATATAATTATTATATTATAATCATATAATATTATATTATAATATTTAATATTATAATATATAGTAATGTACTATAATATATATATAATTTAATATAATAATAATAAAGTAATATATTATAATATAATATATAATATAAAGTATAATATATTATAAATTATAATAATATAATATAATATAATATACGATATCTGTGCACAACATAAAACAAAAAACACAAACCTGCGGG
Organism: Cupressus sempervirens; assembly: GCA_028749045.1. NCBI lineage: Eukaryota > Viridiplantae > Streptophyta > Pinopsida > Cupressales > Cupressaceae > Cupressus > Cupressus sempervirens. The sequence goes on from CM053787.1 coordinate 654,118,703, forward strand.
CCCATTATTACGTTATTTGGGGCCAATTTTTTGCTAGGGCGATCAGATATACGATTGAATATCGGATATCAGATATTAAGGTATGTTTTTTTTCTCCCAACTCATTTTTAACCTAAATTCAATAGATTTTAGCATGATTTTTTTTTTAAAGTTGAATCTAGGGGTTTTTTGAAAAAAAGGGTTTAAATTAAGGTTTTTTTAAAAATATATATTATGTTTTGCAATTCAATAAGAATGGTTGATCAGAATGATGACACTGAGGCAGGGAATAATATTCCTCGTAACCCCCCACCAAACGATCTAGTACCCCCACAAAACCATCCACCAAATGATCCTCTGCCCCCTCAAAACCCTCCTCGAATCGAGGATTTGATAAATGAAAATCTCACTGAGTTGAGAGGTTTGCATAGAACATATAATAATGTACTTGCATTGGCTCCTATGTTATCCATGTTAAACACCATAGTGGATAACATTGAAATCCTTACGAACAAACAAAATGTCACTCTTCATTGGCGGATGAAATGCACGAGATGTTTGATGATGGTTTGGACTATGATGAGGTTGCAACCCTCAACATAACTAAAGACGATTTGGCTAGCGTTTTTGCGAACCCGAAAATGGGTTTACCAGTCGACCCAAAAAATCCAAACTATCCATTAAATGGTGCACAAATGACGCCATACGTGCAAACTTTTGGGATCGTTGGTGGATGGTCTTTGATATCCCTCCACATGGCAATTTAGACATACCATTTTATTTCCTTAGAAAATTATATGCAGAATTTGTGTTGAAACTTAAAGTGAACTATTGGAGCATGAAGCCCAACATGGGCTTAGGACTAGGAGCTCCTCAAGATAGACCCTCTTCCCAGAGGAAGAAAGCTAGCACTTTTGTCCCCCCCACTGATATCTCCCCTCCTCCTCGAGTATAGCATCCAAATATTATGACAAAGGCTAGCTCTCAGACCATTAGTGCCATTCATAGGCTGAGTAGCCTAATGATATCTCAGGCTAGGTTAGTCCTACCTCCTCGTGTTGATGATGCTAGTGCCAGTTCATCATCAGCTAGCTCATCAAACGTTTGTGTGCCTCACACTTGCATTACGTGCAAGAATATTTGCCTGGGTCCCATAGGTAATCTTCCTGAGTATCATTTTGTATTAGATGAGGATACACTAGACACGCACAAAGGCTACAAACCATGATGCAAGAGAGGAGGGGAATGCAGAGGCATGGACTCCTTTGATGTCGATATGTGTATACTTTTTTTGTTATGACATATGCAATTTAAAGTTAATTTTTATAATAGAGTAATTTTAATTTTTAAGCCATATTGACTTTTATATGTATGTGATCTTCATTCGTGTTTAGTTGATGATCAAGAAGGAGCTCAGACAGATTGATGATGCCACACTCTCGGCCATTTCATTTGGACTTGAGACATCTACAGTACATTATGTTCTGTTCACATTTTTTTCTATTTGATATTGTAGCATATATGGTTGCTAAACTTTCTTTTATCTTGCAGGTACCACCTGTCCTGGGGGGACAAACTACGAGGGGTGAGCCAGCACGCATTGACAAAGGAAAGGTAATTAGGTGCTTTGTATTTGATTAAATATCGATGAATTCTTGTAACATGTTTGTGGTAATCCCATTTAATTACATTCTTTATTGTATATAGGGCATGGCTACTGGTGATGAGCATGTACAAATTCTGCATCGTAGACCATTAGGGATTTCCATTCACACTAAGAGCCCTATTGTATGTATAAGTATCATTTATTTTTTATTATCCTTATCTTCATAAATAAATTCAAAACTGATTTCCATGATATTAAAAACTACTATTTTGTATCTCATAGGAGACTCCTAGTGCACATGAGGTCCGACGGGAGAGTCATGTAGATTTGATGATGCGGCCACTCTCTCCTGAGGAGGAGCCTACAATAGTAAGTTGTAGTTCAAATTCATAATTAAATATGTTATAAATTTAGCATGCTATGAATTATAATGTTATAGTTTAAATTGTAGATTCATCTGACAAACATATTTGAACATATACAGCCCACAATCAGAGAGGTAGAAGCATTGTCGAGGGCATATGAGAGGACTCCTGACTGGCATAGGAGGTCGATGAGAGAGGTATTTATTATGAAATTTTGATAGTATAAATCTTCATTACAAAAAATGTCATTATTCATTTGAGTAATTCAATGTTAGATACAAAGAATCATATAAATTTAATAGTCTAACTTTGGGTTTTTCATTTTTTTTTATGTAGGAGGCATCTGATCCACCTAGTGCAGTGAAGAGGCTACATTTTGATCATCCACCAGCACCCTAGGATAGTATAGTTGTTGTAGGATGCATCATGAGACATTTTGAGATGGCATATGCCACATTGTATACAGAAACATTGATATTATACACATTCTGATGGCATGATTAGCCACATTTTGTATATGGATCTATGTATTTTGATATATATTTGAGTACTTTGTCTATGGATATGTTGGTCTAATTGATGAATGAATGACAAATACAGAAAAAGCAGACATCCATTTAGTTTGTCAATCATTAATTTTAAATTTTTCTTTTAACATGTTCATTATTAATAAATGGTATATTACAGTTCAAATTTTTATTATTGATTCATATTATATGAGTAGTGGTTTGTATAGATTTATGACTTATAAGAATGTATGCTCTATTTAGCACTTATTGCATTCTGGCAATGTTGATATTGATGACAAAACTTCTTTAAAATCTCCATCCTTGCACTACTCTAACTCAAAACCTATTTAACCATAAAAATTTCAAGATGAAAATCAGTCAGTTCACTAGCCCATTTAAAAATTAATATCATATGAATTCAATATTTATTCTCAACGTCTCTGGCACTGGAAAAGTCTTATTCTGAGTGGTTGAGCTAACCAAATGCTTTTAACATATATTTTGTCTTTTAAACGTAAACTATAATAACATAAAAAAGATGTGTGACTTATATAGATAATAATAGGAACAGAAGACTTATAAGTAATTTTTGTAACATTAAATACTAACACATGATGCTAGATTCTCAAAGAAGCACCTCAGCCTTCTTACTTATTGTTTGCTGCTTAACCCTTTTCTAAGCATACTTACATGCTAAATTTCTATCACACCCACCTTTGATAACTAAGCACTTGATAAATGAGAAAAAGGTAGTTGTTATCACAAACTATAAAGAAAAAAGTATACAATTTCTAAGGGATATCAAATTTTGCTGCTCAGGCAAGGTTTTAAATTTGCCTCCTATTTCACACGCAATTGTCTTTTTATTACAATTATTATGGTGCTTGCAAACTTGGAGTAGAATGCTAATAAAGTTAACATGTGATATTATTTGTTTTTGTCACAGTGGCAGTTTGGTCCAAGAATTTTTAAGAAGGTTGCAATGCAAAGATCATGTTTGATAGTTGACCAAGATCCTTACAAATTTTGCAAAGAGGACATTGAGATTATCTGGTGTAGGACAACAGATTTCTCAGCATTCTGTAGCATTGGATAGTCAAATGCATTTTGTTTGAAACTTCCTGATGGTACCAAACTTACTAAAATCATTGAAATCTTGCCTCTGCATAGAGCAATGATAGAGCAACTTATTCTAGAAACTGGCAATTCATTTTCTCCCTTTCCACGTATGGTTCCAACTATTAATGTTCCAGAGGGTGTTAATCTACCCTATGAGATACTGTTTCAAATCAACTCTCTTATTCATTGTGGGATACTTAGTGGCCCAACACGGAATTGTCACCTTTTTGATTTGCTAAATAATGAGAAAAAATTAGCTTTGCACATATGTTTGGCCTTAATAGAACTACATAAATTGAAGTCGACATGTTTCGACCCAAAAACATGGCTTCAAAATCAAGTAAAGAAGTTGCAAACTAGTCAAAATTAGTTGAAGTCTCTGACAATTTCTGGACATAATGACACATTGAAACTCCATCAAGACCTAGTTACTCTGACTAGGGTCTACTTTTTGGGCTCCGACTTGAATATTTCAAGTCGAGTGACAAGGCATTTTTCAAAGTATGCTAATGATTTCCTCAAAGTCTCTTTTGTGGAGGAGGACTTTAATAAGCTTCATTCAATTGATTTGACTACAAAAACTGAATATGTTTTTCATGCAAGACCACAAAGATCACAAGTATATGATAGAATATTGTCAATTTTGAAGGAAGGCATTACAATAGGCAATAAAAGATTTGAATTCCTTGGCTTTTCGGCCAGTCAGTTGAGGGAAAATTCAGTCTAGATGTTTGCTTCAAATGATGAAGTTACTGCCAAGTCCATCAAAAAATGGATGGGAGATTTCCACTGTACAAATGATTCAACCATACATGCCACAAAAATGGGGCAACCATCTAACTCTTCGAGGTAAACATTAAATGTTCGAGATCAGAAGTTTCCTTATTCTTGATAGTTATGTTCATATAGATGGTATCAACTACTATTATTCAAATGGAATCGTGAATATTTTGTTATGTTTGGCAAAGCAGATAGCTCATATTTGTCGATTGACTATGTCTCCTCCTTCAATGTTCCAAATCGTTGTGCCGAATCCAAATGGAATGTGATCTCTCAAAAATGAGATAGGTTATTTTAGGCCTCAGCATCACCATCCTATAGCATTAAACAGTTCATTGATAGCCCTCACAAGCTCTGAGTTATGACCCTCAAAATATCAACCTCGAAATGCACTTAGAGAACCTTGGGGACTCCTCGGTACAAGGTGGCTGCGGACGATGGATGGTCTCCATGGCTAGAACAAGGGTGTCGCTAGGGTTCACTCACCCACTCGAAGCTAATGGCACTGACAGTTCGATGCCAAGATTAGCGGTTTCAAAGTTGCGCTATGGTGCACCTATGAATTGAGGCACATTGCGAGTTTTGGCATCAAGTGAGATCATTGTGCCGAATCCAAATAGAATGTGATCTCTTTAAAATTAGATAGGTTATTTTAGGTGTCAACATCATCGTCTTGTAGCATTTGATAGTTCATCAAGTCCTCATGAGCTCCAAGTTATGACCCTCGAAAGATTGACCTCGAAATGCACTTAGAGCACCTTGGAGACTCCTTAGTACGAGGTGGCCGTGGATGATGGATGGTCTCTGTAGCTGGAAAAAGGATGTGACTAGGGTTCACCCACCCACTCGGAGCTAATGGCACTAACAATTCGATGCAAAGATTAGCAGTTTCAGAGTTACGTTGTGGTGCACCTATGAATTGAGGTACACTGTGAGTTTTGGCATCTAGTGAGATCGTTGTGCCGAATCCAAATAGAATGTGATCTCTCAAAAATGAGATAGGTTATTTTAGGCCTCAGCATCGCCATCCTGTAGTATTCTATAGTTCATCGATATCCCTCACAAGCTCTAAGTTATGACCCTCAGAAGATCAACCTTGAAATGCACTTAGAGAACCTTGAGGACTCCTCGGTACGGGGTGGCTACGGACGATGGATGGTCTTTGTGACTAGAACAAGAGTGTCACTAGGGTTCACCTACCCATTCAAAGCTAATGGCATTGACGATTCAATGCCAAGATCAATAGTTTCAAAGTTACGTTGTGGTGCACCTATGAGCTGACACTGTGAGTTTTGGCATAGAGCGAGATCGTTCTGCCGAATCCAAACAGAATGTGATCTCTCAAAAATGAGATAAGTTATTTTAGGACTCAACATCACCATCCTGTAGCATTCAATAGTTCATCGTTAGCCCTCACAAGCTCTGAGTTATGACCCTCGAAAGATCGACCTCAAAATGCACTTAGAGAACCTTGGGGACTCCTCGGTATGGGGTGGCCGCGGATAATGGATGGTCTCCATGGACGGAACAAGGGTGTCACTAGGGTTCACCTGCCCACCCAGAGCTAATGGCGCTAACGATTTGATGCCAAGATCAACAGTTTCAAAGTTGCGTTGTGGTACACCTATGAATTGAGGCACACTATGAGTTTTGGCATCGAGCGAGATCATTGTGTCGAATCCAAACAGAATGTGATCTCTCAAAAAAGAGATAGGTTATTTTATGTATCAGCATCATCGTCCTATAGCATTTGATAGTTCATCAATAGTCCTCACGAGCTCCAAGTTATGACCCTCGAAAGATTGACCTCAAAATGCACTTAGAGCACCTTGGAGACTACTCAGTACAGGGTGGCCATAGATGATGGATGGTCTCCATGGCTGGAACAAGGGTGTGACTAGGGTTAACCCACCCACCTGGAGCTAATGGCATTGATGATTTGATGCCAAGATTAGCGATTTCAAAGTTACGTTGTGGTGCACCTATGAACTGAGGCACACTACAAGTTTTGGCATCGAGCGAGATCAGTGTGTCGAATCCAAATAGAATGTGATCTCTCAAAAATGAGATAAGTTATTTTAGGTCTCAACATCACCGTCCTATAGCATTCCATAGTTCATTGATAGCTATCATGATCTCCGAGTTATGACTCTCAAAAGATCGATCTCAAAATGCACCTAGAGAACCTTGGGGACTTCTCGGTACGGGGTGGCCGCAGACGATGGATGGTTTCTGTGGCTGAAACAAGGTTGTCACTAGGGTTCACCCGCCCACCCGGAGCTAATGGCACTGACGATTCGAACAGTTCTAGCCATTAGGAGTTAGATTTTGAAAAGTTGTCAAGAAAATTGCAAAAGTTGCTAAGCAACTTTTTGCAATTTTTGCGCTAAGACAAGTTTTATTGAAAATTTGATTGCAAATGGACTCTACAAACTCCTACGGACCCTAACAATGTCCTTATTCGACCCATTACATGACAACATATGTCCCTAGGGGTTCTAGGACCCCTAGGGACATATTAGAATCATTCCTATGGGTCAAAGGGGGTCATAGGTTGACCTATGACCCCCTTCGACCCATTACATGATGCCATATGTCCCTAGGGGTCATGGGACCCCTAGGGACATATTAGAATTATTCTTATGGGTCGAACCCTATGAACCCCTTCGACCCATTACATGACGACATATGTCCCTAGGGGTCCTAGGACCCCTATGGACATATTAGAATCATTCTTATGGGTCGAAGGAGGTCATAGGTTGACCTATGACCCCTTTCAACCCATTACATGATGACATATGTCCCTAGGGGTCCTAGGACCCCTAGGGACATACCTATGACCCCGTTCGACCCATAACATGATGACAGATGTCCCTATGGATCTTAGGACCTCTAGGGACATATTAGAATCGTTCTTATGGGTCAAAGGGGGTCATAGGTTGACCTATTACCCCTTCGACCCATTACATGATGACATATGTCCTTAGAGGTCCTAGGGCCCCTAGAGACATATTAGAATCATTCTTATGGGTCAAAGGGGGTCATAGGTTGACCTATGACCCCCTTCGACCCATTACATGACGACATATGTTCCTAGGGGTCCTAGGACCCCTCGGGACATATTAGAATCATTCTTATGGGGCGAAGGGGGTCATAGGTTGACCTATGACCCCCTTCAACCCATTACATGACGACATATGTCCCTAGGGGTCATAGGACCCCTAAGGACATATTAGAATTGTTCTTATGGCTTCAAGCAGGTCATAGGTTCAACCTATGACCCCTTTCAACCCATTACATGACGACATATGTTCCTAGGGGTCCTAGGGCCCTTAGAGACATATTAGAATCATTCTTATGGGTCAAAGGGGTCATAGGTGACCTATAACCCCTTTCAACACATTACATGATGACATATGTCCCTAGGGGTCCTAAGACCCCTAGGGACAAATTAGAATCGTTCTTATGGGTTGAAGGGGGTCATAGGTTGACTTATGACCCCCTTCGACCTATTACATGATGACATATATCCTTAGGGGTCCTAGGACCCCTAGGGACATATTAGAATCATTCTTATGGGTCGAACGATGTCATAGGTTGACCTATGATCCCATTCGACCCATTACATGATGACATATGTCCCTAAGGGTCCTAAGACCCCTAGGGACATATTAGAATCATTCTTATAGGTTGAAGGGGGTCATAGGTTGACCTATGACCTTGTTTGACCCATTACATGACGACATATTTCCCTTGGAGTCATGGGACCCCTAGGGATATATTAGAATTATTCTTATGGGTCGAAGGGGGTCATAGGGTGACCTATGACGACATATACGACCCATTACATGATGACATATGTCCCTAGGGGTCATGGGACCCCTAAGGATATATTAGAATTGTTCTTATGGGTCGAAGGGGGTCATAGGGTGACCTATGACCCCCTTCGACCCATTACATGATGACATATGTCCCTATGGGTCCTGGGACCCCTAGGGACATATTAGAATCGTTCTTATGGGTTGAAGGGGGTCATAGGGTGACCTATGACCCCCTTTGACCCATTACAAAATTACATATGTCCCTAGGGGTCCTAGGACCCCTAAGGATATATTAGAATCGTTCTAATGGGTCAAAGGGGGTCATAGGTTGACCTATGACCCCCTTTGACCCATTACATAATGACATGTCCCTAGGGGTCCTGGGGCCCCTAGTGACATATTAGAATCATTCTTATGACCCCATTACATGACAACATATGTCCCTAGGGGTCCTAGGACCCCTAGGGACATATTAGAATTGTTCTTATGAGTCGTAGGGGGTCATAGGTTGACCTATGATCCCATTCGACCCATTACATGACGACATATGTCCCTAGGGGTCCTAGGACCCCTAGAGACATATTAGAATCATTCTTATGGTTCGAAGGGGTTCATAGGTTAACATATGACCCCCTTTGACCTATTACATGATGACATATGTCCCTAGGGGTCCTAGGACCCCTAAGGATATATTAGAATCGTTCTTATGGGTTGAAGGGGGTCATAGGTTGACCTATGACCCCCTTCAACCCATTACATGATGACATATGCCCCTAGGGGTCTTAGGACCCCTAGGGACATATTAGAATCGTTCTTATGGGTCGAAGGGGGTTATAGGTTGACCTATGACCCTCTTCGACCCATTACATGACAACATATGTCCTAAGGTGTCCTAGGACCCCTAGGGACATATTAGAATTGTTCTTATGGGTTGAAGGGGGTCATAGGGTGACCTATGACCCCCTTCGACCCATTACATGATGACATTTGTCCCTAGGGGTCCTAAGGCCCCTAGGGACATATTAGAATAGTTCTTATTGGTCGAAGGGGGTCATAGGTTGACCTATGACCCCCTCCAACCCATTACATGATGACATATGTCGCTAGGGGTCCTAGGGGCCCTAGAGACATATTAGAATCATTCTTACGGGTCAAAGGGGATCATAGGTTGACCTATGACCCCCTTCAACCCATTACATGATGACATATGTCCCTTGGGGTCTTAGGACCCCTAGGGACATATTAGAATCATTCTTATGGGTCAAAGGGGGTCATAGGTTGACCTATGACCCCCTTTGACCCATTACATGACAACATATGTCCCTAGGGGTCCTAGGATCCCTAGGGACATATTAGAATCTTTCTTATGGGTCGAAGGGGGTCATAGGTTGACCTATGACCTCCTTCGACCCATTACATGATGACATATGTTGCTAGGAGTCTTAGGACCCCTAAGGACATATTAGAATCATTATTATGGGTTGCAGGGGGTCATAGGTTGACCTATGACCCCTTTTGACCCATTACATGATGACATATGTCGCTAGGGGGTCTTAGGACCCCTAAAGACATATTAGACTACTTCTTATGGATCGAAGGGGGTCATAGGGTGACCTATGACCCCCTTCGACCCATTACATGATGACATATGTTGCTAGGGGTCTTAGGACCCCTAAAGGGGGTCATAGGTGGACCTATGACCCCCTTCGACCCATTACATGATGACATATGTTCTTAGGGGTCTTAGGACCCTTAGGGACATATTAAAATCATTCTTATGGGTCGAAGGGGGTCATAGGTGGACCTATGACCCCCTTCGACCCATTACATGACAACATATGTCCCTAGGGGTCCTAGGACCCCTAGGGACATCTAGGGACATATTAGAATCATTCTTATGGGTCGAAGGGGGTCATAGGTCCACTTATGACCCCCTTTGACCCATTACATGATGACATATGTTTGTCCTAGGACCCCTAGGGACATATTAGAATCTTTCTTATGGGTCGAAGGAGGTCATAGGATGACTTATTACCCCCTTTGACCCATTACATGACGACATATGTCCCTAGGAGTCCTAGGACCCCTAGGGACATATTAGAATCAATCTTATGGGTCGAAGGGGATCATAGGGTGACCTATGACCCTCTTCGACCCATTACATGATGACATATGTCTCTAGGTGTCCTAGGACTCCTAGGGACATATTAGACCTATTACATGACGACATATGTCCCTAGTGATCTTAGGACCCCTAGGGACATATTAGAATCATTTTTATGGGTCAAAGGGGGTCACAAGTACTTCAACCCCTTACATGATGACATATGTCCCTAGGGGTCCCCCTTCGACCCATTACATGTCAATATTATGTTTAATAAATATATTATATTGTATATTTTAATATAATAACAATATATTATTAGATTATATAACAATAATAATCATATATATTAGTATAATGTAATAATAATTATAATATTAATGTTCACACATTCACAAAATTTATAATTTCTTCTAAAATTGTCTAAAGTTATTGTTTTATGTTTATTTCCCTTTGAATTTTTCTCCCTCCAAATTTAAGATTTAAAAAAGCTTGCCTTTTGAAATTTCCCTCCAAAAATGGATGGGAGCTCACCGAGCCATATCAGATATCCAATTTCAAATCGGATATCTAATTTGAGATCGGATATCCGATTAGGCCTGGTATTTACCAAGCCTGCCCGGTCAACTCAAAAAATGTGTTTAAGGAGGGTTTTAGTGATACTCAGACTTCAAGTAGCCATCTGACAATGTTATTTTGATCGAAATTGAATGAAACGAAATGAGTTTTTTAATATCACTCTCGAGATTCCATTGATATAATTGCTGTCAAATTCTGAGTTCGATAAGTATTTATTCGTTAATTATCAATGAAGATTATTGTAAAGTGTGTATTGACATATTGATTGAAAAATGGCTATAACTTTCAAATGGTATAACAGTTTTTAAATCTAAAAGTTGCATCACATTCTATGCTTCGCCTACTATAAGAAAAAAAATTAAATTAAATTTGGTAAAAATTTCTATTAGTTAAGGTGGTCAGACATGGGAGTTTTTTTTCGAAAAAGTTTTGGTAGAAAATTCATATTTAATTATTTATTTGGAATAAAAATATCAAAAAATATGCATCACATCCGGGCATGAGTCTAGTTTTTATATCTATAGTTATATTAAAAAAATATTATCATTTTATTTTGATTAAGGTGGTTAGACATACACCTACTTTTTATTTTTGCCCTGAAATTTTCGTAGTACTGCATTAAAATCCAAACTTTTGACCAATCAATTATTATTTTTTCCTAATAAGGCCTAGTAGTTTAGAAACTATATTCAATTTCCTATAGATTATTTTCTTACAATTTTTTGATATAAAGTCCATAACCACTTTAAAATTATGTGTCAAGTTGACATAACCCTGATTTGCTGATTTTTCACTGCCACTTAAGGCCATAGTTTGGTACAACATGATCCTGAAAATACCCATAAGACAAAAAATAATAAATTTGATGGAGGGGTAAGTTATACATGATAGAAAATGACCTCTATAGAACAAACAATCATATCCAAATTAAAAAGAAAGACATTATACTATATTATTTTCAAGGAAAATACAAAAAGTAAAAGAAAAAGTAAAAATAATAAAAGAGGAACTCGTGACTTATTATTCATTATTGGAGATTACAAATATATAGATTCATTCAACTTCAACAAGATCCTATAATTATGCTAATGGAAATGAAAAATAAATTAGATATGACTGACAACTAATTAAAGACTATTAACAACAAATAGTCACATATCTACCTGTATTATTTGATTCTTACTCAAACTCTAATGAGAGACATAAGTCATGACATTATTAATATAATTGCATCAAATGCATGGATGTTATTAATAATATTTCGAGGATTCTCATATATCTTTCCCCTCACCAATTGAACAATTCTAAGAGCCTTTACTAGTGTAGATATAGCTTTCATTTATCTCCAATTTGATATTTTTAGGTTTAATTGTTTAAGCATTATTCAAAAACTGATTGATGTATCATTATATCATAGAAGGACCTATGTTGATGACATTATGATATTTCATGCCTCATCGAGGATGATTTAACACAAATCTTTGGACCATTATATTCCAACTCCGCCTCTTATTGCTAAAACATTAAAGCAATATGCAACCTAAAATAATAGAAAAATACATTATGTAAAAGTTATTATTTGAAAAAATAAAATTAAATCAATAAACATTCTTCAAGTTGCTCCACAATGTGAGTATAGTCATGTAACTATCCAAGTTCACATCATTGCATACCAATCCTCACATCTATGTCTGAGAACCCAAATGAGGTATAATTTATCCACTCTTATCACTTGAAACTATTAAGCACTATATATCTTTTGCTACATCATTCCTTGAGTTCAAAGTGTTTTCTAACAAGTGCCTCATCCCCAATGAAATCATCACCACAATCAATATCTAGTTTTTCTTTAGTGGGCCTCATCTCCTTGATAACATCTCTATTTATTCCAATAACACACATGACTTTCTCAAGAATACAAATCAACCAAGAGTAGATTTCATCTAATCCAAATAAAAAGAAGATGTAAATAAAATGAAAAATAATTTTGAATTCAGCTAGAAATGAAATAGGAGATATAAGTTTTAAAACTCAATTGTTGACTGTCAAAATCTCAAAAATATCTAAAACTGTAGAGTTGCGATCTCAAGATTTGTAATCTCCTACACTTGAAACTACAATATTTATTGGGAGGTACAGGGTGCCGATGACATCTTGTACCGAGAGATAATACACCAATGGGGCTATATACTTAAGGGCAACATGCAAATGACATTTCACACCCTAGGTTTTCTGCCATAAGAAGTGTTGAGATAATGGGTGTTGCACACATTGCATAATATTGTTATTTTATTATTTTATTTTATTATGTAATGTTGTATCTAGATGGACGTGCAACATGTAAAGATTCCCATGGAATATTCTTGATGAGTTGTATTGTAACATTGTGATAATATTTCATGTAATTATTTAATATTGGGGAAAATAATTAAATGCCCAATATTAAATGTGGGGTCAATGGGTTAGGTAGCACATGGTTTTAGCACATGGTTTATGTAATACCACTTGGTGGTTTTGTGGGACTTGCTACTATATAAGCAGCCACAAGGGTAGTTGTTGTAGAGTGACAAGGAGAAGACAAAAGGCAAGAGTCGAACGGGACAAGGCTTGACAAGTTAGCCAAGGGAGCATTTGTGAAGGTTGGAAGCATGGCATGGGATGTGTGGATTCATGCTTATTCACATAGTTTGCTCGGTTGTGGCTATGGCTATGAAGGCTTCCATGGTTGTATGGCAATGGTATTTTTGCTAAATAATACATGATGATGGATGCTTTTAGAGGCTGGGTTTTTCCCTCAATGAGGTTTCCCAGGGTATATCTTGTGTCACAATTTTGTGGGTATGTTGTATATTCTCTTGCATCTGGATTTTAATTCCGTGTTTATTTTAGATCTATTATGGGTTATGTGGAAACGGTTATATTCTTTATTGCCAAGTTTCCTTACAAGAAGTTGTAGATAGTCTATATCTCAATCCAAGGATGGTTCTGATTCTCCAACAACTTAATCCAAAGTTTTCTCTACCTACAAGTTTGAGATTTGTGCGTGGGTGGACAATATGATTATTCCTTTTCAACCCCTCATTTTGGCAATTTTCACCTCTGCAAATAGTTTAAAATGACATCCTATTTTCATAAAATAAAAGTTATAGGGAAAAGAAATTGTAGATCATATTCTATTTTTGTGGAGCATCTATTTTTAAGAAAAATGAAAACAAGTTATGGAATAAATGAGATGGCTAGAAATAAGCAGCAAGTATTTATTGAAAAAAGCAACACATGTCCTCGCCATTTTTTCACATCTTTTTATTTGTCTACAATTTCATTTTCAAAGTTATTTGGAATGAATATGACTAAAAATTTATCCAAAAATAATTTTGAAGGTAAAGTTTAAAATTAAGAAACAAACATTATCACCCATGGGACTACAAGATCTATAAATTGTGCTACAAAATGTTAAGAAGCTATTGTTACATTAAAATAAGCAAAGAAACAAAATAAGAACCTCTCTTTAATTTTTCTTGATTCTATGTTCAACATTCTTTTGACTTTTCTTTATAATTTTAAAGCACCTACTAAGGGAATCATGCACTCTCTTGCATATGAAGTTGATTATCAATCCATCCATCTTAAATAAAATGGGTTTCTACTATCATTTCTCCACCTATATGATTTTCCTCTCTAAGCTATTTTCTATTTGATCTGCATGGATCACTATCTCTGTAGTTTCAATGCTGATAATATCTTTAAATTAACCGTTTAATCAAAAAAATCAAACCATTTCTTTAATCCCTTGAATAAAGTTAGTTGTTAAACTTCTTGGTTGCTTCTCTGCAATTATTATATTAGTTATTTACTGAAGTGATTAGATTTTTCTTAGTTGTTGCATTCAATTATAAATCACCACATCCTTACTAATCACTGCCCATTCTTATTAATATTTTCATCTTTTTCTTGGTATGCTTATTTAGTATTACAAATATAAATCTTAAAATCAAATTTATCTCTGCATGAGATTCCCAAATTTGAATGATTTTGATTAAGTAAAAAGAGGTTTTAAAAGGACCCAAAACCTTTTACACAGAGAAAAGCATAGTTTCAATTAAAGTCCAAGAGGAATTTTGGAACAACACCAAAACAAGATTAAAAAGCTAGAACTGAAAGCCCTAAATAGTAGGCAAAAAATAAAGACAACAACATGACAACTATATAGTCTTCAGCAGATTAGTAGCTTGGTCAACCAAAATGTTCATGTTGACAGGAGAGGCCCTCAACTCATTAATCTCTTTATCATACATGACCTCGATCTTCTTCAAATTAGCCCTTGTGCATTTACTAGGGCCATGATCATCCTTTGTCTCCTTTGTACCTTGGTTATTTCTCCCCTGCTCTAGCTTATCCAGTAAAATCTTAATATTATCAACAATAGCTCTTTCAAAATGGAACAACTCTAATCAACAAAAATTTTCAAAACATTCTATGTGCCCTCAACTCTACTATCCAAAATGTCAATCTTCTTCTGATGTATCCTTCATCATTTGATCAATAGCTCTAATTTTAACTTCCAGAGGTGGGACTCTCTTCATCATATTAGTGATTTCTTCAACATTCTCAATCACATTTGAAAGCCTATCCAAATGCTAACTGTTGGTCTGACTTTTTGTGTAGTAGAAGTTTTCTGTTAAATCATAGAAAAGTCAAATGTTCTATTCCTAAGTGAAGCATAGGGTTTTGGATAATCCATCCATAAGAAATAATCATCATGTAAACCCTATTTCATCTCTATTCATAAATTGTCGGGCGCAAAATTTTGAATTTTCAAAAGAGACGAATATGTTGTCATATTCCTTTTCCTTTTCTCTCGGGTTACCTTTCTTCCTATTTGTCCCAACCGTCAGATCCGACTAGATCTACCGTTGTCGTTACCTCGCTATGACAAGTTGCATGCTTATTAAGTATGGCGAGGTAACGAGTGTTGAGTATTTTAGGAGGCGGGACCGTAAAGTGAAGATACAGCGATCGAAGATTTGCTTATTAAATGATTTATTGTGCAGGTACACTTTGCAAGTTACCGTCCAAAAAGGATAGGGACCCACTAGAATATCTGACATCAGAGCCGAAATGATGGTTTTTTCAAACATTCTGCCACCTCGCTATCGGAAAAATCAGGCACTTCACCGTTAGCAAATTAGCGAGGCCACATGAAAATCTGAAGATGATGACATTGCATCTTGCTTGTATCATAATTACACCAGGTGGCATGACTAGTCATAAATACCGTTGTCAAAATCAGTTTTAATTGACAAAAGTGATTACTGGGTAACCCTTGCATTTTTTGGCACAGAATCCTTTTAAGTGCCAGAGCTCGCTACCTCGCTATCGAAAAATTCAAGTGCTTCACCGTTAGCGAGTTAGTGAGGCCCCATAAAATGGTAAAAGATCGGCAAGATCTTTGGTGATGTGGAATGATAAATGACTATGGTAAATTTTGACATGTGCCAACTATGCAAAGATCCGATTCTCATTAATGCCTATCTGACTGAATGTACAAAAAATCCTGAACGTCAGCTTGAAGTGGATCAACGGAGCTCGCTACCTCGCTATGACAAGTTGCATGCTTGTTAAGCCATGCGACATAGCAAATATAAATCAAGAGATCCTGTGCTTTTTCCTCACCTTTGATTTGGTAAGTGATCAACGGCTGTCGTCTTCTCGCTATAAAGAGTTGCAAGGGAGATAATTATAGCAACATAGCGAGTTGGGCCCATCGCCTTCCTTCTTAAGAAGCCCTGTAGCATATCTTTCAATCATTTCCGGATCAGATCAACGATTGTCGCCGCTTCGCTATGGAAAGGTGCTCGTTCTTTATGCATAACGAAGTAGCGATGTGCTGACACATGTTCTCAGTCGTCAGTGGGTCCAAATATAAGCGCCATCAAAGAAAGAATTCTGTACGTGGCAAGTTCTAATTGGGTAAAATAACTGACATGGCAAATACAACTCCTAGTTGTTCTCTCTGCACCACATGATCATAGGATCTTTGAAGATCGACGACGCAGTTTTAAATGAAAAATGTAGTGCCACTCTCTGTATTAATTAGACAAGAAAGTTTTGTCCGTAAGGAAAAATAGAGTATAATACAGAGAGATTTCATCAGTTTCATCTCACGCGAGCAAAGATTTGGAGCCATTCTTGTGCAGAAGCCATTACTGAAAGAAAAGTGTGCCAAGGTCTGATAAAAATTGTCAAGTTGTCTGTTCGCTAAAAATTTGCAGGAATACAGAGGAAAACAGAGACAGAATTCAAGTAAGTAATACTGCCATAATCTTCGTAAGCTTTTAAGTTCTAAAAAGATAGCCCAAGATGCCTCCGAAGAAGGGATTTTCAGGTGCAATAAACTACTTGGATAGAAATGTCCATGATGATTTGCTTGAGTTGCTTCCTGAGTCTACTGTAGAAATAGTGCAAGTTAAGAGGTTAACCTCACTGAACCCTAGGTTAAGGATAGCTGATGGATTGTATGATAAGGGTAATTGGGTTCAGGATGCTCAAACTTCTCAAACTGGTTTGAGTTTATTTTAAAAATGGTTTGCAGAAAGGAAGTTATATGCCCCTCATGCCAATATATGGAATTTTGATCTTGGAAAGCTTGTTGTCCCCAGTGTGTTTATGGATTTTGACCTGCTTGAAGCTATAGCGAAAAATTATGACCAAGCCACTAAGGTAGTGAGAAGAATGGATGGTGAGGCTTTAGTTACCATCAGTCCCGAGGAGATTAGGAAGGTTTTCAGTCTGGGAGCTCTCACTATGTATCATGTGCCCATTAATTTGATAGAGTTAGAAAAAGAATATATGTCCAAAAGGGATGTAGTTAGACAAGGTGCACTGAAAGCCCACATAGGCCGGATTGGAGGCCTCCCAACCATAACATCGTCTTCTAAAGAACCATTCAAGAAATCATGCTTTAATGCCAGGGCAGTAGAGATATATAGGACCCTGTGCAGAGTCTTTGGAGAGGGCGAAGAAGATTTTATTCCGGTGAGCTTCATGTATATGATCACCCAAATCTCCTCTTTTGGTGTGGAAATAATTTTTGATTTTGCATCTTACTTGGCTAATGAGATTCACTAGGGATTGGTGGGGATTGCAAAGGGCAAGGTGGAAAAGGTTTGGGGTCAGTACTCCCTATTGATGCATATGTTTCTTTTTAAAGGGGCCACTTATTTTGGTAAAGAAATGGTTTTAAATAGGGAACAAGAGGGGGAGGCACTGCCAGTCCAATTATGGAGTGCAGACATGACTTGGGAAGCAAAAAATGCTAGCTTTGTTAGATTTGATAGGCACTTTGCCTCCAAACTAAGATGCCTCATATTGAGTGATAATCCCAGAATTCCTAAGGCACTAATGCATCTTGTTAGGCCTATGGACAAACCCCATAGTCTAAAAGTTTTACATAATTGGGGAGATATTATCCCATATTCAGTCTCAACTGTCATTAGGGTCTATGGATTCAAAGGAACACCCCATGTACTACCCTATCAGGTACCTTTAAAGGTAGGGATAGCTGAATTTTTGTGGCAGTTGGGAGGAGTGGAGGAGGCCTTTTGCACAAAAGGGGAACAGGATCAATTTTTCCTACTTGCACTATAGCCCACCAATTTGTGATAACTAAAGAAGGGTGGGTCTTTCTCCACAAAATTTTGGATCAATATAAGATGGCAGTGTCTCATGCTCGTTTTTGTGATACAGAAGGTTTCTTTAACTCTGCTCTTAGACTTAGAATTAAGCTTCGTCCAATTCAGCATGAATTCTATTTTCCTGAAGATATAATAAGAAATGAATATTCTCTCCATGAGCAAAAAATAAAGAAAGAAAAATGGAGAGTCTATTCAAAAGTTTTGGAGTTTATTAATTGTTTTGACAAAGATTACAGTCCTCTTAGTAATGTTGCAACCAATGCAGATAAGATAAATAAGCTCATGAGTACTTTCTCTGAGATAATGGAAGTAATGAATGAGAAGAAACAGCATTTTATTGATTCTTTTCCAGATAAAGCCAGAGAGGTTATGAGAAAATTGGGTTTCACCCCCAACATTGGAATGGGTCCACTGGTGGTACGAAAGAAGATAGGATATACTATTGTTCGGCAGCAGATGCCCATTATACACAAAGAAAAATAGGTAGTTGAATCTACCAGTACTGTCCTGGAAGAAAGACCCCCTGAACCTTCTCCCAAAAGAAGAAAAATAATAAGGGAAGAAGAATCCCCTGATGAAGGTTACTCACCTTCTCAAACTCCAATGAGAATTGAGGAAGAGCAGCTCACCAATGAGCAATTTGAACAAATGGGGTCACAAGGAGAAATTTTTGTTACACAAGCAGAAATTGATGAAGGGAACCCCCAGGAACCTCATGTGCCAAGTTTTGAATTAACTGTAGCAGATTTCAGAGGAAGGGAATTGGACCCTGTTTTGGAACAAGCCAGTCAGCATTTTTTGTCTGATAACAGTTTTGTAAGATCTAGGGCTTTCCATCAGTTTGCATGGAGGGTAAACATGCACATTTTTGAGCAAAGGTGTAAGAATATGAAAACAGAGCATCCAAAAATGGATGAGGCCTCCATTCAAAATCAAATAAAGGAACAAATGATGCAAGAGTTCCAGAATATAACCCCTGATGAGGGTAGACAGATGGTAAAAAATGCAAATATTTTATTATTGCCCAATTGGGATATTGTTGATGCATTAATTTTTAATTCTGTATCAAATAATTTAGGACTACAGGATCCAAATAAAGAGGAATTCTTGGGTACAACATTCAGCAATGATCAAGCTGCCCTTGTTATGTGGTCCCTGAGAAGAGGATCCAGGACTACTTCATCACAGCCTGATGATTCAGGACTAATAGGGAGTATCATTGTAAGGAGAGTTGCTGATACTTCAAATGTACAGGCAGCCCACATGAATGTGGATTATTCTAAATTTGCCTTGGCCTCTACAGAAAGAGAAGAGAAGGAAATGATTGATATGCACAGTAAATATGAAATAGTGGTGGATGCTTATAATCAAGAGGTAAAAAGGAGAATTGAGCTGGAAAATAGGGTATCTCAATTGGAGAAGATACTTGGAAAAAGGAAAGTGGGAGAATCCAGTACACTGAGAATTGCATATCCTCCACAGTCATCTATTGGATTAACCCCTATCATTGAAATACCTGACACCCCTGAAAGACCCCAATTCTATACTGCAGAGGAATTTGAAGTAGAAAAAACTAAATTACATGAGTGGCAGATAGAATTTAGAAATCAGCAGGAAGAGAAATGGAAGCAGGGTGTGACATATTTGAGGGATAAAATACAATGGTCAACTTTTTATGATCAGTTGACAAGGATTGTAACCCTCATAGATGAGTTGAATAAAGAAAAGGATGGACTAAATTCTCTTGCACAGAAATGGAGACAGAGAAATAATGATGTTACAATTATATGTATATCTGCAGTCCAAATGCCTTATCATCAAGTTGAAAAGATTTTTGATTTATTGAATAAGTTAGAAAATTTTGAGAATGAAAGAGATTCTTTACAGAGAAGATTGATACTCTGTTTTTCAAAATATCTTGCTGAAAAATTCACCCTATTTCCTTGTGCTTTAGAATCTGTTGATACAGTAAAGGAAAAAGAAAAATGGAAAAAGGAAATGGATGAATTATTCGATAACAGAATAATAAACATCATCAGTGAGACTGGCCATTGGTTTTGGGCAAAGACAAACGAGGAGCTGGTAAAAGTACAATTGTATTATACTGCTATGAGAAAAGAATTTGATGATTTAGAGGAAAATGCAAATTCTTTAATAAAGATACAAAGAGAAACTCTAAGTTTTGATTGGCCAGATGATGATACTTTTAATAAGTGGAAAAATCAATTTAGTGAACAGATGTCAGGAGACAATGAGGAAGAAGATGCAAAAGTAATAGTTACCCTTGTAATCAGCAATGATGACATGGAAAATCCCCAGGTTAAAGTGAGTTTGCAGGTAACAGAAGATGATACATCACTTACAGACCTCATGGGTATGTACATCGAAAGTGAAGAATGATTGCAAGGTCAGATCGTGCTCTTGTCTCAACAATTCAGAAGCATAACAGAAAGGGACCCGCCAAGAAATGTTGTTGATTTTTCTGTTATTTTGTTTTTGTCTTTCTTTTGAAAGGACACCTGTCCCCTTCTTTAGCCTGAAGCTTGTTGCATCTCACACTATTTAAGTGAGATCCCAAGGCTAAAGAATGGTCCGAATTCTGTTTTTACTAAGTATTGTGCTTAGTCTTGTTTTTGGTCCAAAACATTTGGAAAGCAAGTTTGTAGTATACTTTTCTGTCAAAATTTCTGAAAATACATGAATGTAGAAAGAACTGTGCTTCTTTTCTGAAGGTCTTTCTGGGTCTATTGTAAAGGATATACCATTTTCAAAAGAAATGAATACAAATTATGAATTGTCCCCATATCAGTTCTTTCTGAATTTTGTCTCCTTTTAAATACTTAGCTACCTTGATGTTGTGTGAGTAAAAGCTTATGCAATTGATTGCAATCTAGTAGGGTTGTACATCCATTTGTTATTGCTGTTAATTCAATGGATTAAATAAGGGCTCTGATGAATGTGATGAGATTGCTTAGGTATTGAAAAGGATTTTTGAATGATAAATTCTGATAAGAATTGCTGACAAGAATTTTTTGCAAAGCAACAAATTAGATCTAAGAATTTACTATAGACTCTGAACCCCAATGGATTAGGCACTGATCGAAAGTTTTTCAGCCAAAAGAGAAGTATATTATGACTGATTTTTTCAAATACATCATAAAATCAAATTTTACTTTTATTTCCTGTAAGATATTCAAAGTTGGCCAGTACTTGCCTGCATGGAATGTTTTAGCTTCATTTAGCCATTGCTGTTGAAAACATCTGCAGATCTATAGAAGATTTCTTGGCCATATCTGTTCAAGGGATGTGTTTACCAATTTGGTAAGAGTTATGTATATGCTTGAGGATTTAGAAATGAGAATCAAAATGAAACTAAGAATAATTCTCATACAATTGTTCCATTTTTTAACCATCCCCAGGTACACCCGCCCTGGTTTTTACAGAGCCAAAAGAGTAGAAAACCGTCTGAGGTTTTGTTGAAGTTAGGTCCTAGTACCTCGCATAGGCAAGTGACAATGAGAATTGGCTATTCTTTAGGTTGTGTATGTACTGATATCTAGGTATTAAGCCTTTTGTCGCTTAGTAGTTTTAGCACTGTTTTAACATTTTCAAACACCAACACTAACCTAAGGTCTTCTCACCCCCATTAGTTTTTATTAGGTGCTCGAACTCCCTTCTGAGATCCTACATTTTCTCCTTTATACTATCAATATCCCTCCTCATCGCACTTGGGTTGCCAAAGATGCCCTTCACATACCCATGATCTTCTAGGACAAAGGTCTGATTTAGATTATCCTCATCCATGTCCAGATTATCTTTCTTAGCATCAACATCATAATTATCTTTGTCCTCAGCCTCCCCTTGAGGCACATTATTCTTACCTCTCAAATCCTTCTTATTCAAAGGATCATCATCAAGGGGATGTTCATACATCTCTCATTTTTCTTCATTTTATTTCTAGTTCTCTGGTTTTCCCAAATTTAAATGGTTGTGAGGAACTAACTTTTAGAATAAGAAAGGGACATGACAAATACCTTGTGTGTTCTTGATGAGTCATATCAAATTAAATTTTCTTGGCTCCACTTCAATAATTGGGTTATGATAAACAATAATATATAACCATGCAACTATATTTAAAATGGTTGTGCAAACTTAGGTTCACCAATTAAAGAGTTGCAAATTGTTTAGGACATTATATTATTATTTTATGATTATAATGAACACATTGAATGTCTTTAAATATAAGGGCATTACAACGTACCATGTGAATTTGTATAAAAAGAGTAAAGATGAAAAATCATCAAATTTGAATTTAGGATTATGATATGTTTTGCAATGCAATGATGGCCATCATAGGCCATAGGAGTAATGAAAATTGTGTGCGTAATAATGATAAGCAAGTGGATGGGATATAAGGATAACCTTATGACCACATACTAATCTTAGGCCATAGAAGGAAAAAATAGAAAATGTGTATGTAGGAATCATAAGCAAGTGGGTCGGATGAATGCATAAATGTGTATGAACATGAGAAAATTGATCCCATACGAATTGAAGAATTGAGGTGTGTTGTGAAGGATGAGACACCCCTCAATGAGGTAGGCCTTGATTTAAATGTTTGACTTTATGCACTATACTTTGAATTTTGTACATGGCAGGATGATAGAGGAGTATGTACCTAAGAACTACCAAACTATATTGTATCTTTCATCTCACCGTGTACCTAGGAACTTGCCCTATAACCAAGAACTACAATTTGCAAATTTTTATGCATTTCCTTATCATTCCTGTCATAGATTCTAAATGCAATTTGAGTAGCCACATCCTTTGGATGAAAAAGACATAACCTCTTAGTATTCATTATCTTTTGACCAAATGGTGCCTACCGCTATTTTAATTAACCAACTTTATTAACTTCTTTAAATCACACCTTGCCTTAAGGACTTGTTATCTATTCAAAGAGGCATCTTATATGAAATGATTGCTTTCCTTACATTAATTGCACATTGCCTTCAAACCTGGTGTTGAGTAATTACTTTCCAAATATTGTGCCCTTTTACTAATTCAATAACACATATGCTATTTTATTTGTTTTGATAATTGATCATGTATTTGTTGTTTCTCATCAATTTGTTGTTGTTGCTGTCTGGTAGCTTCAGTTAGACATGTCCTATACAGGGACATGTCCCTTCTTAGCACTTGCTCATTATAAATAAAAGATCGCTGCTATTTGGAAGACACATACCAAACATCATAGAAATGTTATTGCATTTGGAAGGATATGAGAAAATCAATCAATATGATACCAGAGCACGTTACAAGGTTACAATTCTTAGAGAGTGATTTTATATGCAAATGAACGTTGATAAGGACTAACAATGAATATGGGGAGCATTAAGACACTCAGCAATCTCTCTTCATGGTGATGCAAAAGAAAAATATATCTCCACAACAATGCAAATGGCAGAAGTGAATGTATAAATATATGACGATAATTTCAAGGCGTTTATCCAAAGTAGTTCCTTGAGTAGCTTTATAGGAGACTAGGAGTTGAGGAGAAGACTTTCAACCCGTGTGGATAATGAAAGTGGCAATCTAGCTAGAGGTGGTGGATTCCCATTATGCCACGTGAGCTCTCTTCGTAACTGACACTTAAGAAAGCATGTCACTGGTTTCCCAGCATCACTTCACATCCACCCCATGATATTCTTAAAAAGTAGATAGTGTGCCTTGTCAACGCCACCATATACGATGTATGCATGTCTAGTAACTGCGCTAGCCCATCGTTGAAGTTGCGTGAGGGCCAATTTTATATCCCTGAGGATGTTTCTCACCAATGCAACGTCATGTCAAATAATTAACGTGCTTTGTTCATTTACCATACATCGCCCCATTCAAAGTAGAAGAATCTTGAAAGATATTGAATCAGATACTTTACCCACAAGCTCTAAACATGATTATAACATCGAAAGATGATTTAATATGTTTTCCTACATCATGGAAGATTCATGAAATTCTCAAAGAATTTATAGACAAGTTTGACAACTTTAATCCTAAGGGAAATTAAATTGCTCCATAACTTTTTGTTGCAGAGATTCTACTTGATAAGCTGCTGAACATGATATATGGTGCATTGAATGATCATTTGCTGAGAGTATATTAGAGGTTGAAGTGTGCAAAAAAATTTATAGAGGAAGCAACAATAATGACCAAGGTGATATGTGTTGGTGTTTTACCTGGCAATATCCATAGTCGATGTCAACCATGGAGCGGTGGGCAAAAATAAAAGGATGAAAAGCAATTATAAAGGGACCCGTCAATGCAAGAACTGACGTGGGAGAGAAAACAGGAATTATCGTGGACAATGAAGAAAGTTGTTATCGCCACCATGGGAAGAATAAGAGAAATCAAGGAAGACGTGGAGTAGTTCTTGTCATAACAGCAAGTATCATCGTGAGATGGAAAGAATGGAAACCATCGAAACGAAAGATTTAACAAAATATATTAAACAAAGGGGATCAAAACTTGTACGTGGGAGGTTCAATATAAGATAAATCATTTTATCACCACCACAGAAGTTGAAACACTCGGACGGGTACACGCTGAAAAAGTCTAAGCGTGTCTTTTCCCTGAAAAGAGAAGTCTACGTGGATCCATTGAATCAGAAGTAAATATATATTGTTATTGTTAAGACTTTGGAATTGATCTTTCGTAACACGGGCTTGGACAAGTAAACATTGAGGAAATCCATTGCACATTTGGCATATTTTATGCTATTAGGTCACACCTCTTATAGGTCACCCTTGTTATTTCATTAAACCTTATTTCCCTCATGTGGGGTATCAGACTATGACATATTTGAAAGGAGACCATTACAATGGATATGTTGAACAAATAGGATGATTGATTCATCAAAAGAATTGCATTTTAGGAAATATATATTTGAAATTGGAGAAAAGAAGATCAATTAAGTGGAATTTGAGATAAGGAGAGGATAAGTATTTTTTATTATAAATTGAAAATTATCTTTATTTACTTTCTATAGTTAATCCCTTATTTGTATTTCTGTATATGTATTATAAGAGCTACTTGCCTTGATCTTTTTTGAGAATGCTCTTGCGGGAAAAGGGAGATTGAGATTCACAAGGAGCCTAACATTTCATTAGAGGCAACCTTGAAAGAAAAGAAACATATAGAGGATGTGATTTAGTCAACCTTCGATAATCTCGATTATATTGATTCAAAGAGAGTAAACCATGCTGAGATGGAATCTCTAGTGATCAATAAATTGTAGGAGTCAAGAGGACTATGATTTATGAATATGCCTCATCACTATGTCATTTTAATGGGCCTACCCCATGTATACATCATGAGGAAGTGATGACTTCCAAATGATGTCACTTGTATTTGCAGAAGTTACTGTAAGGTGAGGATCTTACAATAACTTAACTTTCTATTATGATGGATATCTTGTGATATCTATGCAAATCATGATATATTAAACTTTGCATGGTTGATGTTTATATGGTAGCATTATGAGAATGTGTGTCCACATACCTTATAAATTTTTTGAGTATTTGGTGAATGTTATGCAATTTGATGTTTTAGAGGTCATTAGGCATAGTACGTGGTGAATATCATATGATTTGATGTTCTAGCTTGGCCATTACTCATAGTATTTGGTAAATATCTTGCATCTCATTTTGAAGGTCATTACTCAAAGATTATTTAGTGAATATGTAATGCCTCGCTAGAGAACCCAAAAGAAATTAACCTAAAGTTTCACTAAGTTTGTCAAACATTTTTTTTGAAAGATAATAAACAACAATAGATATAATATAGCGGAAGCAATAATAACAAGAGATAAACTAGAGGAAGCAATAACTCACACACATACAACCATCATGAACATATTACATCTCCAAAGGGTCCCATGACGTAGAATCACATTTAAGTTTAATTAATATTAAATCTAATACATAACCAAAATCCACATCATGGAATAAACACAAGTATGAATCTATTTAAATAAATATACAATTACATAAGTTGTCACTTGGCAATAATAAAAAATGCTTAATCATCCATTGTACAAATCACAGGGTATGATAAGCTCAAAGAATATACATCATCAATAATATACAACAAATATAAAATACATCATCTCATATGATCTTTGATAATCTAGTACAATACAATAGAGAAATAATCATCCAACAGAAATACAATATTTCAAAGAAAGGATCAATTGCACAAATACATCCAACAGTTAGATCTCAACAGTATAAGAAAATGCACTACCACCCGACCTCGTGGAACCTAAATGGCTCACTCCCATCGCACTGAGGAGATAAACTCAAATCCCATATGGATATCAACGACATAACCAACATCTAAGTCAAGGAAACACCTGAAAGAAAACTATCTCAAAAGGTATCAAGACACAAGTATCAATTAATCCCAGAGGCAAAATAGACACATAGGAAATCTACTATGCAAGTGGGCAAGTGTCATCACATGAGCCAATTCTAAGATTACCCTGGCAGCCACTATGGACTTCGGACCCCCTAGTGTCTCTATGCAACTTCACTATCCTTTCGTACAGACAAGACATACTAACAAGTCAACTCTAAGGTTACCTTGGCAGTCTTTTAGGACTTTAGACCCCCTAGTGACTTTATGTGGTACCAATATTTTATTTGTTTATTTTAACTCTTTTAATAAAATATTATCACTTATTAAAATAACCTAAAATGGGTTACCCACTAGCCTCTTTAGGGCCTCAGCATCCATTGTAAGCCACTTCCCAACATGACATACAGATAACCTACCCTAAGCTCAGCAAAAGCAAAAGACCTCAAATGACTATAAACCACACATCAGTTCTTAAACAAGCAATTGGAAAGTACTAAAATATTACTGATCATAATCACAAATTTCACCAATATGATCATCCTAATAGGATTGATCCAAAATCAAGTATATGTAAACCACATTCATATCATAATATGTCATTACCAAAAACAAATCATCTAATCACCTTAGTCCTATACAAGCAACTGGAAAGCAATTAAAAATAACTGATCGAAGACTCAAAGGTTATATCAAGAAAGTCATACCATTCACCTCAGTTCCACACAAAAATTTGGAAAGCACATCAAAATATATGATCAAACTCATCATAGCACACACATGACACATCACCATGGTCGGGTATGAAAGATGTAATCAAAACATCATCATGACATCATAGAACAAAACTCCCAAGCCTCTGGTAAACATCCTAATTGGTCAAAGCACTAAGTCAACCCGAACCCAACATCAGTAAATCACACATCGCATTATAGTACATACAATGTAACTTTATCAATACATTAGGTTTTGAAAATACAAAGATTTAATTTTTACTATGGTTTCAAACTTTCATTTTCATTTCCAAATATTACAGTTCATAATATTTTCAATCTCAATCAGGATTTCAATTTCCATTTCTCTAGTTGCCAGATTCACTAAGGTTTCTAAGTTCACTAGAATCCCAACTGATTCAACAATTCATATAAAGTTGTTCAAACACTGTTTCATAGTTCAATTCGTTATCAAAACATAAGAGTTCAGTATACATACACATTATAGTTTTTATCTTTTCAAAATATGATATCTACTAAGGTTTTCGAATCATAGCATTTCCCTAGTGTTATAAATCATTTTCATATAAAAGTGTGCCATTAAGCAAAACCCTAGTTTACCGAATTTCTCATTTCACAAAACAATAATCATTCAATTAAATCATCATTGGATTTAAAATAAATAATTCAAAAATAATCATATTGGTTTAAAACAGAAACCATCCCCAAACTCGTCATTAAAAACTAACATATAACATATATTCAACTTAAGAAAGTTAAATAATTAATATTTAACTATTAAAATAATAATAATTAACTATTAATATATAATTCTAATTTATTAATAATTATCATTACTATAATAATAAAATAATATTAATTATTTTAATATTATAATATCTTTTAATTTTAATTATTATTTAAATCAAAATTAACTATAATTAATTTTTTATTAAAATATTAAATTTATTGATTTTAAAAATATTAATAAAATTAAAACCGAAACATATAACAAAAACGATGTGTTTAATGGCCCATCAGCCTGCCCACATGGCTGTCGCAATAGAGTATTGTTGTGTCAGCAATACCTACTATTGCCGCAGAAGTACATCGTCGTTGATGTCTAAATCATGGGGTGTATATATATATATATATATATAATTTTTCAATATAAACCTAGTATAGAAACCTGGATCAAACATTCAAAATCTACAAAACAAAATTGGGTTTCTTTTCAAAACCCACATCCTGATTTCAACAAATCCATATACGAATCCCCAGTTCATCAAACAAGGGTTTCAAAACTAAATTCATTCATAGATGTTTTCAAGAAACGAAGAGCAATAATTTTAACACAAGAGTTTTAATTTTCCAATGAACATACAGATGATCTCAAAACAAAGAACAATAAGGGTTTCAAATTCAATTTATAAATAGAGATTTCTCAAATGAAGAACGATAAAAATCACAAACAAGGGTTTCAAATTCAATTCAATTCTGAAAATAAGTTATCAAACACAAAGAAGACAAAGAAATCAAGAATGAACAACTATTGCACAAACCCACAAGATCCTACATGGATCTAATGCAAAAACAACGAATGCACAAAACACACAAGAATTTTTTTTCTTTTGAAAACCCTTTTTTTGGAAATCGGCTCCTCCAAACCTATGTGTGGAGAAATGAACTCTAATTTCTTGATAAAAAAATTTCCCCCCAAATCAGGTCTTGGATTGTGCAATCATGTGAAATGTCCTTTATATTTTAATATTTTTATTATTTTAATTTTATGCACAAGTTTTATGCAATTTAATTAAAATAAATTTTATTAAATTGATACTTTCTTTGTCTTATTAAATCATGAGACACTTTTAATATAATATTTATTAATTTAACTAACAATAGTATTTAGAGTTTATTAATTAAAATAAAACTCCTTAATAAATTATTATTAATTTAAATAAATATAAAATACCATAATTAGAACTTTAATAAAATCTTTAAATTTAATTCTTTTATTGAGTTAATTTCTCAATTAATTAAATATTAAATTTTCTTTATAAAATTTCCATTAAATTAAATAATTAAATTATTTTTTTAATATGATTTAATTACAATTAAAAAATACACTGGACCCACAAAACCAAATACAAACTCAACTGAAGACAGAATATAATCAAACTCTAGGGTCAAAATCACAAATTCCCATCACTTGACGAATTCAGATAGGTAAAAAACTCAAATACTTGTCCTACTTTCTAGGACAATCGGCTTAGATTAGGATTTGGACTCAAGAATTATCTCCCCACTTATACTATTGAGATACTACGATAAGGTATGCTCATCTTGGCAATTCAGGGAAGTCGATAGCTGGTATTTGCAATTTGCATAAAATCCACGCATGTACATAATCATATATTCTAAACTGAATAGGCATTGACAGAAAGTGGTGCATCATGTAGATCTCCACTAGCAGGTGACTACGACTCCCTCCCTCAACCACATTAGGACGTCAATCATAAAGTAAATCAGACAAGTACACCATACACATGCAAGTATGGGGTAAGTAACTATAGAATTGCATATAAATAATCCATCTAACTAATCATCATGAGATAACTGTAATCACTAAATTAACATACATATATCATCATCGAACTAATTATGAACATGTGAAATAACTAAGTCATTCATCAAATAATCAACTAAGTAAGAAATAACATATAATCAATTTGGTAACCATGCACCAATAATCATAAAACATAATCATAGAACCAGCTCTAAAGAATTCAACAATCCAACAAGAAAAGTCAACTAGGGGTAGGCATTATAGAATATCATATGTTGAGATTATGTAGACTATTACCTTATTGAGTACATGGTGACTATCAATTGTTCATACTCTAAAGACCATTACTCGGAGTATTTGGTGAATATCATAATTTTGAAGCCTAGCACTATTGATATCAAAATGGTGGATATCTTATGATTAATGATATCCTTAATCTTGCTAACTCGATATTACTTTAACTTATGGCACTGTTGTTACATTTACAACGATCCAAGAAAATCAATAGTAATGCCCACAAGTATTATCCAACATTATGTCTAATATCTCCACATGACTATTAGATTGGAGCACCAACAAAGATTGAAGAATGTATTGGATTATACTATATGAATCAAGATCTTGAAGGCACCAACAATTTCATAATTCTCGATATGAATTGAACCAAATATAGTATCTAATTTTATCATCTTATTTTTCTCCCTACTTTTAAGTAAGATTAAATCTCCTTTTATTACCATCAAGTTTGAATGGTAACAAATTTCCTATGATGTAGAAGACATGTCTCTTCATCTTACATACATTGGTTTGCTAACTTAAATTGTATCTTAGACACTTACCCAATGTTTCAATGTTGTTTCTTAAAATAATTTTATACTTGAGTAGCAAAGTGTTCTTGTGTAAAATAAAAATTGTGAGGAAAGAAAAATATAGAATTTGTTATTATTTTTGTGAAGCAACTATTTTTAAGAAAATGAAAAAGAGTTATGGAATAAAAAGGTGGGCTAGAAATAAGCAACAACTACTTATTAATGAAATAACACGTCCTCGTCATTTTTTCCATCTTTTTATTTCCCTATAATTTTGTTTACAAATTTATTTGGAAGGAATATTACTAAAACTTTATTTAGAAATAATTTTGAGGATACCACTAAAAATTAAGAAGTAAACATTACCATCCATGGGGCCACTTGATCTACAAATTGTGGCACAAAAAAGTTGAACTATTGTTAGCAAAAATAAACCAAGCAACAACATAAAAACCTCTCCTCAATTGATTATATTTTCAATGTTCTTTAACTTTTCTTTATAATTCTTAATCACCTGCTTAGGGAATCATGCACTCTTTTGCATATGAAGTTGATTATTGATCTATTCATCTTTATTAAAATCAAACCTTTTCTATTATCATCTCTCCACACATATGTTTTTCCTCTCTAGACTATTCTCTATTTAATCTACATGCATCACTATCTTTATAGTTTCAACACTAATAACATCTTTATTAACTATTTGTTCTATATAATAAAACCGCTTCTTCAATCCCTTCGCTTAGTTACTTCTCCATAATTATTTCATTAAAATTTTGTAGTTTCAAAGTTAATGATATCTTAAACTATTTGTTCTAAACAATCAAACCACTTCTTCAATTCCTTCAATAAAATTGGCTATTAAAATCTCTTAGAAGTCGTCTGCTTAGTTACTTCTCCATAATTATTTCATTAAAATTATTCACTAAAGTAGTTAGATATTTCTTTACTAATCACTATCCATGTTTATTAATGTTTTTATCTTATTATTGTATGGTCATCACTTAGTATTACAAATATAAATCTTAAACTCAAATTCGTCTTTGAGGAGATTTCCCGAATTTGAATGGTTGCAAGGAACTACTTTTTAGAATAAGAAATGGGTGACATCCCATGAAGTCCCAGTGCTTCACCCCTGTAAGCATCACCTAGATCCAATGAGTGCTAAGTGTTCCATTTATTCCCATGGGAGATGGATTCATGTTGAATCACTGCTCATGAAACATGGGTCAATAAGTTTGACTCAAAATCACACAATTAAATCCTGATAGCAATATCAAAATTTGACTTGCTATGGAAATTATCTCCTACTTATCAATTGATGAGCTTAAGGGGCTTTCTAAATGAATGGTTCACAAGGCACAACACTTGGTGAAGGTTTTGCAAATGGAGTTGCAAGCTTTGGGTTTAACCATGGAGGAAACTTCGTAGTTAAGTGCGCTCAAACTGGAGTAGTACTAGGATGGGTGACCTCCTGGGAAGTCCCAATGCTTCACCCCTGTAAGCATCACCTAGATCCAATGAGTGCTATGTGCTACATTTGTTCTCATGAGAGATGGATTCATGTTGAATCACTACTCATGAAACATGGGTCAATGAGTTTGACTAAAAACCATACAGTTAAATCCTGATAGCAATATCACAATTTGACTTGTAGAAATTATCTCCTACTTATCAATTGATGAGCTTAAGGGGCTTTCTAATGAATGGTTCATAAGGCACAATGTAAGAATTTGGTATAACTTTGGTACTATGTAAGAATTTGCCTTAGGCCAAAATAACGCCGAGATCAAGAAGCTCAAGCACTTAGCATAATATGGACCAATAATGTATGATCATAATAACAATAATGAGAATGAATATCTGATGAATATACAGTAGAAGTGCCTGTATATAAAGGCATCTAGAATGACTAGGAGTCAACAAAGTGATAAACATCACAACTAAGCACACGTCCACTAGAAGTGGATTATCCTCCATTGTGCATGAATGTATGTGCAACAATGAGATGATTAGCATAACAAGGTGTATCTCATAGAGAGATGTTGTAGACACCATGTGCTTAAATAAGTTGCTAACTCTTGTGTTGTCAACAAGACAACTCGTATGACTACACATACTCTTAGGTGTCTACATGACAACTAATAATGCATTAACCTAAGTAAAGTGTAAATAATTAATTATTTACACTAACAAACAACATTTGGGGAAGGTTTTGCAAATGGGGTTGCAAGCTTTCAGTTTGACCATGGAGGAAACTATGTACTTAAGTGTGCTCAGGCTGGAATAGTACTGGGATGGGTGACCTCTCGGGAAGTCCCGGTGCTTCACCCCTATGAGCATCACCTAGATCCAATGAGTGCCAAGTGTTCCATTTATTCTCATGAGAGATGGATTCATGTTGAATCACTACTCATAAAACATGGCTCAATGAGTTTGACTCAAAATCACACTGTTAAGTCCTAATAGCAATATCATGAGAAATGGACATGACAAAATGCCTTGTGTGTTCTCGATTAGTCATATAGAATTAAATTTTCTTGGCTCCACTTCAAAATTTGAAAAATGATTAACAATAATATTCAACCATGCATGTCTAAAATGGTTGTGCAAAGTTAGGTTCACCAATTAAAAAGTTACAAATTGTTTAGGGGATTATTTTATTGTTTTATGATTATAATGAGTGCATTGAATTTTTTTTTTAAATAAGGCATTGTAACGTACCATGTAGAGTACAAAAACAGTAAAGATTGAAAATTGATCAAATTTAAATTTAGGCTTATGACACATTTCCAAATGCAAGGATTGCCATCTTGGGCCATAAGAGGACTAATGAAAAATGTGTGCGTAAGAATGATAAGCAAGTGGCTGGGATGTAAGAATAACCTTATGAACACATAATAATCTTAGGCCATAGAAGGACAAAATAAAAAATATGAATAGGAATGATAAGCAAGTGGGTAGGATGAGAGCATAAATGTGTATGGACATGGGAAAGGGGAAGTGGTAAGCGTAGGAAGATGTGGAGCAAAATTGTGGAGAACATTAGGCAAGAGCCCTGACTTGAGAATAGAATACATATTTGTTAACATATGTATATATCAAAACGCTCCTCTAGAAACTAAATAGAAAAAATGTGTTTTTTTCTCTCCTGCATAGAGGAATGCATCAATAAAACTTCTCTTACATGTTTTCATGCAATCCAAAAATTTGCTGTGTCACCACTTTGGAGATATTGACTCTTATAATGCAATATCTGAAATCTTGAAGGCCTTCTCAATAAGATCTGAAACAGTTAACTTGAGATCAAATGACAACTTTTGAAGCACCAACGCTAGTACATTGCAATCTGCCATTGCTCTATGTGCTGGTCCCATTGATGGAATTTTATAATACTCGCGAAGAGCACCTAATCCTATTGAGCATTTTTCATTCCCTGCAACCAAAACATGTACTAATTTCAGTGTCTAATGGCATGGAACGCTGATATATATCACTACAAGAAAAAATGGTGAAATTTGCATATCAATTGAAATAGCTTTAGAACCCATGGAAAATGTTCAATTAATGCTTCAACGTTTTCTGCAAAGGAAGCATAATTCTCAATTTACAGTTGCAAGTGATTTATGATATTTTCTATTCTATGCTCAAATCAAGGGAGCAAAGTTAGTACGGAGTCAGGGGACTTGAGCAGGGTAAAAAATGTTCCATTGAAAAAAAAACAATTGAATTATTCATTTAAAAACTATATTTATTTATGATTATTTTTCAAATATAAAGATAATTTGATTATATTTATTATCATTACAGTTATTTATAATGGTGAAATTCATATAATCATATTTTATCAGTTTTATATCTATTGGGAGAAAATGTCCCAACAAAGTTAGATGTAAATTGTGTAATTTTCATGAAGTCAATTTCATTCTCTTAATCTTCATTTATTTGTATCTAATATATCTCCATTCATATATCCTTTTAATGTATAATATATGTAGTGTTGATGAGATGAATATATTAGATTGTGTGTGAAAGATTAGAAGACTAGTTCACACTTTGTGTATAAATAGTTTACAATTATAACTGTTTCAAGCAGATCATAACAAAGTTGTACAGGGATAAAACTCAGACAACAAAAGGATTGCTACAAAGATTTAATCTCCATCCATGTAAACACCCAGAGCCAAACTACCACAACCCAACACCATATAACTACCTATACAAAATGACTAAAAAAGGAACAATCGAGTATATATCAACTTTTAGTACCATCTAAATGTATCAAAGTTCCAAAGTTCCACTCTCACTAGATTTCTTAGCTGACTATTCAATGAAAGGACAACATCTTTTTCAAGCAACTTCACTCTCAACACTTTTTTCTATGTACCTACACTACTATAGCTAACTGAACTTCACCATCCCATTGTTTAAAGTTATTACCATCAAATTTTAAGGTCACATACTAGTAACCAAAGATATTTATTAACATTCATTTTATGCATTTGAAATTCACTCATCTTGTCTCAATCTAAACCATCCAAGAAACAATTTATAGTGAAACATCAGTTTGGTGTCCTAAAAAGAGAGGATGTGTATATACCATTTTAAAACCCTTGCTTATCGTCTTTTTAACTTTTATACACATTTCTAGAGGCTGATCTAGAAGAGTTATTTTTCCTCCCAATAAAATGGAAAATCCTTCCAAAGTGCTTCCTTTTTAAGAAGGGAAGCCCTTTTAAGATTTTCATAAATATTGCCCATCCCTAAAACAAAAGAAACATAGAATAGACAATTATCTATTAGACAAAGATGAATAGACTATATGCGTAAGCCATAAGGTCAAATTTAAAGCTACAAAATGAACCCATAATTGCAGATCTGAACAAGACAACTAGACTTATCCCAAATAAAACACTGAATCAATGATATACCTAAGGACCTAAAGCATGCACCTCAGAGAGATCCCATTTTCTGAGATATTTCAAATCAGATCCTAGAGTTCTTATTATTGACATACATTTTTGGATTATAAAACTAGGTTTTTACCCTCTTCTCATTTACTCTTGTAATTAGTCTTACTTTTTTCTACAATATTACCACTACAGTTTTTGTTTCTGTATCAAAAATACAATTTAAACATAATTTGAAGTAATTAGTAGATTGGAAAAAATTGCTTGGCCTTGCAGTCATATTTGGTAAGCAATGCTGAAACGAATCACTCTAAGAATTAGAGCCAAGAAATTTCAACATGGAGCAATCTCAGAGATTGTGGAGATCATGGACATCAAATGTTCGATAAAATTAGTCTTGACAAATGCCTCCAGAAAATGAGTACATAAAATATTCAAACTTACACAAAAACATAGGATCATCCTAGTGTCATCCATCATTTATTTCAACTTTCATGCTGAAAAAGCCAGCTGACAGGGCCATTCCTTGTCCTCCCTCATGCTGAAAAAGTTATTTGAGATGGCATTTATACCAACTAGCATTTATATTAAATGGGTTTGTACTCTTTTTTTGGATAAAAGTGAAACTTCGACCAGATTTTTAAAGATATGAGCAATATCACTAACCCAAATTCTGACAGGTACAGGCAAATTTGCAATTCTGGGTGTTAAATGGAATAAACTTCTTATCAGACTTGCACATTTAATGTATTGATCTCTTTTAACTATTTACAGTTTATGATCAGAATATTAGTCTTGAAGGAATAACTATGCCGCTGATAGCAATGGAATACAAATATAAATCTGAGTGCTTGATTGATTTTCAATTCTGGAAATTGCTTATTACCAATTGAGATAGTATTTATAAATCTCAATATCCTCTCTTGGTCTAATCCATTTGATATTAATATTGCCTCAAAGAGGCATGATTACAAAAGGCATGTCATGAGTGGACATGTCTCATGTCCATTCATGACATGACTTTATATTCAACTTAGTTAATGTAATCTTTAGTTCATTTAGTTAATACAATACCTAATAGAGCTCTAGGCAAATTGTCGATCTGCCATAGCCTTATAGATCATTTGCCCGATCACAAAAGGCTCATCAATGGCATGTTCAATCATGATTAAGAGAGGATAGATATACTCAGTATCTATAAGTACAGATAGAGTTTCAATTCTGATATGAGGTGATTGAATTATAGTCATACAATTTGTTACCTGAATATCTGACCGAAGCTACAATGTCTTAGCACTGGGGCAGGAAGGCTTCATAATTTAGGACTAAGAAGGATTAAATGACCCAAAAAACATGCCAACGAAGAACCTATACAAGGTCTATAACAACTAAGAGCAGAAATCAAGTCTCATCATCATCACAAAATAAGACTGAGCCAGCAGTGAATATAGAAATTAGCAAACCTAAAACTTATTTATGTAATGATTTCTACATATGTAACCAAGAAACAGACTTGTTCTTCGATATAGTTAATAGGGTACTCCTAACCTAGTATTCAATACACAATTCCTTCATAAGGACATCCTTGAAATGTATATAATTATACATTAAACGTTGCTGCATTACTATACATCTTGCATCACATTTCATTAGTTCCTTTAATTCATTATAGAATATAAAATTACCAGTCATATCTCTTTATTGTTATTGCATTTATAACACACTGCATTTGTGCACATTGGTAGAAGGAATTTGGTAATTCCTGTAGTGTCCTAAGAAACATTAAAAGGGGACATTACAATTGATATCAGAGCCACAATTCCTAGCCAAAAGTGAGTGAGCAAACCCCTCAAAACATAGCCCGAGAAGGAAAGGACAAAAGGAAACTAGAATGGGTGAATAAGGAAACATAGGAAACAAGATGGATCAAGTAATTCATGAGCAAAGGGAGTTGCAGAACAAGCTTACTCAACTAACTAATGTTCTCAAACAAAATGCCCTAACCCAAGCCCATGAGAATCACCGACATTACGAGGAGCAATCACAAAGTCAAACCCCCAAGAAACAGAGTTCTAGAATAGGGTTGCCTAATTACCCACCACCAGTAGGACAGCCATGAGAAGAATAATTTTTTGCCCAAATTCAAGATCAGATTAAACAGGATTGAGAAGTAGGTGATATACACAACCAGATGTCTTTTAAAGGGTATCTCGAAATGGGGATGAAGTATATACCTCAAAGGGCTAATAAGGAAGACTTTTCAGAATTGATGAAAAAGGATAGGAAGCTGAGTATACCCTACTTTGATGGGTCTGCAAAGTTGTTCGCAAGAGCTTGGGTACAGAACTCGACACCTACCTACAACTAAACCCCATGGAAGAAGAGCAAGTCATAAAGTATGAAGAACTACATCTAGATGGAATAGCACTCAAATGGTGGCACCACAGACTGATAACCTTAAGGGCATTCCAGAATCACCTCCTACCTAGAATTCACAGAACTGCTTATTGGGATATTTGACAATAAGGACCCCGCACTACACCAAAAAGAACTCACCCAAGTTAAACACAGAGGCAACATTGAAGACTATATCACTGAGTTGCAAAGGATATCTGTCCTTGTAACTAATAGCTTGGAAAGAAGACTGATTGTGGTTTTTATGGATGGTTCGCAGGACCCATTGAGAGGATGGGTCAAAGCATTGAATCCTCTCTCCCTACCTAAAGCTATCAAGAAGGCTCAAGACATGGACTTTGGATGTACAAAAAGAAAGCCTTTTCCTAAAGAAAATCCGACTCCTCTCAACAAAGAAGTAAATACTTGTCCTAAGTTGGATTTTGACACTCACCAAGAATTTAGAAGACAAAAGTTGTGTTTTCCTTGCAAAGAACCTCAGGCTGCTGGACATCAATGCAAGAGGAAGGGACAAATACACTAAATTGAGGTATAACCCAACAACGACGAGGGACATTTAACCAGTTATTCTGATTCGGAAGGAAAACCACCACAGGAACCAAAAGAGGAAAGTACAATAGCCAACCTAGAGGGACCTAACCCTGGCATCTTTCAAATTCAGAGGCAAAATAAAGGTAGAAACATAAAAACACCTCTTGACAACGGCTCCTCACAACTTTATCAATCCATCTCGGATCTTGAAGCATTAAATACCTATGCTCTTATGCGACCCCATCAAGATCGAGCTAACTAATGGAGGAATTGTGTTTTGCAACACTACAACACTTCCCCTCAAGCTACAACTTGGAGGATATACCTACTCAACTCAATTCCACATATTGAAATTAGAGAACACAGACCTCATACTAGGACTACCATGGATGAAGAAAAATGGGCCATTTAAACATGATATGAATCATCATACCACTACCTTCAAAGGGGGAAGGAAAAAACACACCCTCTATGGACTCCAAGCAAGAACTCTCCCTATAAAGTAGGCATAGGTTCATGGAAATAGGAGATCCTTACAAAACAAGGCTAGTGCTAGAATAGAGATAATCTACAAAAATAAGGGGCACCGAGAATCTGCATCAACTACAAGAAGGCACCTATAAGAGCTGAAAAATCAAATGCTTACGAAGAAGCATTTTTGGCAGGGTTTCTATGATATCCCTTAATTTTGATCAAAGAAAATACAAGTAACAAATAGGGCAAGGGAAAGTAAACATACCTTTACATGTATATACATCCTGCATAGTAGATTAGTTGACATCATTGCATCTGTGTTCTTACAAACATTTCCATAATGGCGTATCCACATACATGTGCACCCATACACATACATACATACATTAAATATACATGAATGCATACTCACATATACATGTACACATGCACATGAATACATATGTACACATCCAGATACATACATGCATACATGCAGATATACATGGCCACATCGTACATAAAACCATGTTGAGTTCAATGACATGTTGAGACCATTGATACGTGTGAAGGACATTGATGTGTGTGTGTGTGTGCATCATCCATATATGCTTATATACATACATGCTATAGTGATTCTCTTATGGTCATATGTACTCTTTTCTGAAAATTCTATTTTAAACTAAATTTTAAAACTCAGGGCCAGAGGTTTTCTCCTCCCAGCTCTTTCCTACCAGCGCCCTTAGTGAGTGGGGATATTACACGTGCACCGATTCTTCTGGAAAACATTTTTCTATCGAGCTCCTTTTGTTTAATTCTCGTTTCATTCCTTGGTGGCATTCGTTGTCTTCTTCTGACAATCATCTTTTGTGTGGCATTTTATTTCCTGACGGTGATTATATTTCATTATTACCAACGGTTCATTACTCTTGGTTTGTTTTCATGACGGGGTGTCATCGTCTTCATTCGCACCTTTTCAACTTTACATTGTTTGCCACATGTAAATGAATCGCTTGCCATTTTAGCATTTGATGACTTTTCTTTGGCTTAATTCAAAGCATAGTTTGTGATTGTCTTATACAGAGATGAGATATCGCATTCAGTATGTAGCGGATTTTATTGAAGAAGTTTTGTTCATTTGTATTCTGTGTGGAACAAGTCTTGTTATCGTCTAGTCTTGTAACGTGTTTGCAACATATTTTCTTAGGAATTTATTCATCATCTTTATTTTAGACACAAGAAGAGATTATATCAGTATTCGGTTAATTACATATTAGGTTTTGTCTTTGTCATGTTTCTATTGTCTTTGTATGTCTTCAAAACATCATCATCAAAGCTTTACGTATGTTATCACCATCAAAGCTCTGCATACGTTTTCTAACATCGCAGCGATTATTTGTGACCATCAGTGCATATTCCTTCATGTTTATATTGAGGTTGATTTAGTTTTCTTTCCTCGGTGGAGGTGGCGGAATTTGGTTGATTTAATTTTCTTGTTCGTCAGTGGATGACTTGCATGCCTTCAAAGAATGGCTTCCGTGGCTTTTGATAGTCTCTTTATTGTTTTCCTC
The DNA here is from genome assembly GCA_028749045.1 of Cupressus sempervirens. Taxonomy (NCBI): domain Eukaryota; kingdom Viridiplantae; phylum Streptophyta; class Pinopsida; order Cupressales; family Cupressaceae; genus Cupressus; species Cupressus sempervirens. The sequence goes on from CM053787.1 coordinate 654,159,642, forward strand.
AAGGTCGCTGGGAGATGGGGAGACTTGGAGGTCTTTGGAACTGGTACCGATATGACAATTTTTCAAAAATAAGAGATGGGGGTACTTGGAGACAGCAAGGTTTTTTTTTAATAGTTTAACGAGTCTAATACTAAATACAAAATAATAATACTGTAAAACCAAAAGACTAAAATAAATAATAATAGTAATGTCACACTAATATAGAGTCAAATCATAGTTCCACTACCCTGAGGGGAGGGGAAACGGTGGAACGGAAGGGCAAGTTTCTGGGACAGGGGGACAAAGGGGCCTTGATTTGGGACGACAAGGGGACAGTGGTGGGGGATGGTGGGAGGGGTTCCATATACTATACATATGGTACTTAAAATGCTAGTTATGGATGTATTGCAATATATGATACAAAGATGAAAAAGAGTAAATACTTGAGCATTGAATTGAATTGGAACATCAAGCATTGAACATAATGAGTTGAATCACCAAATAGTCAACACTGGGAGGTCCCCCCATCCTCGATGGAGGTGGCAAAATCAAGTTGATTTAGTTTTCTTGTTCATCGGTGGATGACTTGCATGTCTTCAGAGAATGGCTTCCGTGGCTTTTGAAAGTCTCTTTATTGTTTTAGCTTTCCCTCTACCCTTTTCATCCTCAAGTATACTGACGATTCATAATCATATTCATTTGTTGGTGTTTACTCTCATTCATGAAAGATACTATTTGTAATTGTCATTTCAATTCATGTCAAGACTCTTGATGTAGTGTTGGTTCCTTCAATTATTCACTTTTTGGTTCTCCTCTGGCAACAGTTTTACTTTCAGATATTGAATGAACATTATTATCTTTCGGTGTATAATGTGTGCATGATATTGTAAGAAAGCACTAGGTTACAAGAATATATATCAAAGTGTTTCCAGTCTAGTTCATGTATTTTATCAGATCATGTTTTGTTTGTGAATTCTTAGTTTTTGTTATTGTGTATTAAGTGTTTCATATTCAGACTTATGTGTGTTGTTGCAGTTCTTTTTCATGCATCTCTATGTTAGGGCCACATTAGCTTGGCAAGTGCTATGATCATCATATGAATGCTGGTTTGCATTTATTGTTCAATATTGTTCAAAGAGATTATTGAGTTTTGTCCATATTTGTGTGCATGCTAAAAAAAATGAGGAAACTCAGGCTACAAAGAGATAAGTATTCTACCTTTCAATATTTGATCATGAATTTTTGTTATATCACTGGGAATATTGAATGCTTTTAGCATGGATTTCTATATTTTTCTTCATGATAGGTTGATTCTATTAACTGATATTTAATCTCTCTTGATTGCGGGATGGATTGAGAAGCAATGGGATGATAAGAGATAACATGCAAAGTCATGCAAACTGTAGAAGTGAACAAGGGAATGCTGCTTGGAGTCATGGGACTGAATTGATTAGGTTATTATTATGATAATGTCCTTGAAGACGAAGAAATGATATTGAGAGGGAAACTATTCAGCTGTAGAAATCGGATCCAAAGGGAGCCTATGTGTCAAAGGGAGAATGCCTGATTCTAGGCAAGCTTGTGTAGTAATATGACTAATAAAAGCTCTTTGTTTGGTCGACTTAAAATCAACTCTCTTTTTGTGATAATCAAAACACTGAGAATGCTACTCCTACTGAGAGGGAGTCTCTGTTGAGAGAAAATCTCAACCTTAGTTATAAATGTTAATGCATTCTTCTCTGGGAGAAGTCTGAGGTGAAAGCCCTTGTTTCACCCTCTGCAAGTAGGTATGGTGGATCCACCCTCTATGAGTAGGCATGGTGGAAATACATTCTTCTCTAGGAGAAGTCTTAGGTGAAAGCCCTCATTCCACCCTCTACGAGTAGGTATGATGGATCCACCCTCTACGAGTAGACATGGTGGAAATGCATTCTTCCCAAGGAAAGTCTGAGGTGAATTCCTCGTTCCATCCTCTAACAAGTAGGTATGGTGGATTCACCTCTACGAGTAGCCATGGTGGAAGTCATATGTGACTTTGTGACTTTAATCTTATGCTTTTATGGTTCACCCTCTAGAAGTAGCTATGGTGAATAGTGTTATTCTGAAATAACAAGTTTTATTGAGAAAATCGGTGATGAGAAATTGTTATTGATGTTTTTTATTGCAGCTATGTGTGCCTGCCATACTAAAGATCTCTCTCTTGCTAAGGAGTGTTGAAGATTATAGCGGTAATATAGATCTTTTATTGCTAGAAAAGAAATTTATGATGATTATTTCTATAGTGAGCATGATAGCCTACAAGGAGTGTTAGGTGTCTCATCTTAAATATTTGACATTTTATTATATGACGAGACATGTGACATGCTAAGAGAAATGTGTTTGGAAATATGAAGAGGCTTGCACTTGGAAAATGAAGAGACTTTCAAGTATGATATGAAGAGTCCCACAATTCGATATATATATATATATTTGTATATATTGGTTTGGTAAGCATTGTATTCAGTTGAAAGCATTGTACTTGAACTTCTTTTATTTGATAAAAGAGAGATGTTTTGGTGTTGCTGAGTTGATTTCCTCAAGTTGGAGGGTTCTCCCAAGATAAATTGTTGTGTCTCTTTGTGTTTTATTGTTCTTCATCTTGGTTATTGTTGTTTATATTTATTTATAGGGAAAGCATTAACAGAACCATTCTCATGAAAATAAATCTAGACTTGTATACGTGTATACTTGAAATTATATCAACAAAAAAAATTGATCATATCATTATGTGAATGTCTTACCTTGTAATCAATTAGAATAAATGGAGGAAGTAAGTTAGGGAATTGCAGTTTACCAATTCCCCAAAGCTTAGTAGGCCACCCCAAGGGATGGAGTTGTCATGGTGGGACGTTCCTGCTTCTTGTGGGAAAAGGGGTGAGTAGTTAAAGTGGGACAATATACACTCTCTTGGGCTTAGTTGGGTTGAGTAGTTTAGAGGCGCCTTCTCGAGGCTTTCCTACCAAACTAAATCATGATTGATTATGAAATACACATTTAGCATTCTTTGTTTTCTAATCAATAAAAATGAACCTAAGAATGTGTGTATTATGTGTACACTCCGTGTATGCTTCATATTCATGTGTTAATGTGTATACTTTGTCTCTTCATGCATTTATGTGCATACTTCATGTATACTCTGTGTCGTCATATATTTCATTTCTTCGAATGTGTATGGTTTTATTGTGGATTGATCTAGAACAATAAGAACTAGAGAGAAATGAAATTGAGGCATTCTATTATACAAATATGGTTTTGGGCGAGATCAATTACACCATTATCAGATAGTCGATCAAATCATTTCTTTACAAGATGAGAGGAAACTTGTCTTAAGTTGCCAAATTAAAATATAAAATTATAAGAAAACATATATTTACTTGAGGACAAGCAAATTTGGAGGGCTGAACTGTTATGACCAGTAATCGACATACATACAATATAAATGTATTTCAATGTATATATATTTCATTCAAATACACTCTTTGAATGTAAATATATGCTTAAATGCCTTATATCGACAAAGAGGTCAACTGTGATGTCCCCTTTATAGAATAGGATTTGATAATAAATAATAGAAATAAATGAACGAATAAAGAACAATAAATTATTATACAATTTATTATAAAAGTTAACTGTACTTTACTTTATCAATAAAATGTTATAATTTATTAATCAACAATTATAATATATTAGTGAATGAATAATAATATAATGAATGTCTGTGTTATAATCAATACTTAGTAGTAATAATATAACATTTGATACTATAATAGTAATAATATAATAATAGACAATTCATAATATTCAATATTATTAATTTCTTTATATTTCCATTAGTAACAACCATTAATAATATAAAGGTGTGATTAATAATATAGTTCTAATTTGACTGTTTTGAAGAAAAATGTTGCTTCAAATATGAAGAGATGTCTCAATTTTAAGGAAATTTATGTAAGGGAAAAGAAAAGGATAACAGCAGGAAGAAGAATAGAGAATAGACAACACGATATACTCTGAACTGGATCCAAACCTTGAAGAATTACTCAAATTAATATCGAAAATAATGCTCACAACACTATCTTGTGCCAGCTAAAGACGGATTTAATATACAAATATCTAATATACTCAGTCCCACTATTTATTATCTTTAGCCCATAAATACAAGCCTGCAGCAAACTCTAGTGTTGCATAATTGCCCAACAATACCAGTATTGGAAGAATTAATAAAGACTGACAAACATATTAATATTACCGCTCCTTTTAAATTGAGCACATTAACATTTCACAATGCAATATCAAAAGGCTAGAGAATATATACATTGTTCCTAATTAAAGAATCATGGAAGAAATAAACATAATATGTAGGTTTGAGCACATAAATGTCTGTAGTATATATCTAAGGGTTGTATATGAATAATCTATTACATATGTTGTGATTATAAAAAAAATGGCTCTGCCACAAAAAGTAGCCAAAACAGTGAAATAGAAGGAAGCACATTTTTAAAAACAAAAGATGCCTTGAATTTGTCAATCTTGACTGCAAACAGGTTTGAGATCTTGCCGGATCTTCCTACATCGAAAGCTCCAGGCCAAAAAGATGACACAAATCAATAACTTGGGACAGAAGCTATTAAGGATCATAACAAAAAGCAACAGAAATCGGCAACGGTAGACCATTTTCTCCAATTAGGGCAATCCCCAAAAGAAGGCAGGAGAAAATTCGAAACAATGGAAACAGGACAAAAAGGAACAGGGAAAAGAAAACAAAAGAAAGGAAGGGAAAGGATACCAAGCAGGATCTTCTTCAGGGTCCTGGGAATAAAGAGATATTACTAGCAGCAAAGAAACAAAACAATAGTTTTGAAGCCCTGGTCAGATTACATAATATCAGAAATAGAGAAACCATAAAGGCAAGGGGTAAGCAGATCCAGGAAACAAAAGGATCAAAAGAGTGATGGCAACTGGTAAGGAGTTGTAAAAATTGGTCTCAAAGCATAGCAAATCTGTAGACCAAGACAAGAATAGATCAGGTACATAGGGTGAATAACATAGATAATAGTAGTGAAATTCGAGTTAAAAAACAAAACGCACATTTTTCATGTACTAAATATGCTCTAAACTCTAGTCTTCCCTTTGGTCCAAAAACATATTATCCTATTACAAAGGAACATAGAATAAACCCTAGGGTGAATAAGCCTTGGAAGATCTTTGAAGTAAGTAGTATACCCATTGGTACAAAGAATACCATTGCTAGCTTAAACATTATTCAGAAACCCATCAACCTTAATCTCCTCGCTAAAAGTCCACAGGCATAAATCCCACCTCTTAGGAAATTAGTAGGTATAAGTCCTAGTTGCAATGATTCTAATCTCAACCAACCGATAACTAACAACAATCCAAGCAGAGGACATCTTCGATCAGTCCAAAACTGTTTTTAAAGATATCCAAATTATTAGTGATGAAGATAGTGAGAAAAGATCGAAGGAATGTCAAGAGCTAGGTGTTCTTGCATACTGGAATGGACCCCAAGACAAAATCCAGAAACTGGTAAGATGGATAAAGGAGTTTTGTAAGGAGCATGTAAGTATATCTACTTATTCTAAATGTTTGTTGTATTTACATTGTCAAAATAAAGATATTAGGAATGAATTTATTTCAGTATCGTATTTTCTTTATAAAGGACATACATTAAAATTTATAGCTTGGGAACCTAATTGCAATAAGAAAAGTTTAGGAAAATATGAAGCTCCTTCCTGGTATGAATGGAAAAGTCTTCCACCAAAAGTAAACCATATTCAGATCTCAAACAAAATAGGACAAGGTTTAGGTAATCTATTAGGAATTGAAACTAATTACAATAAAATTAATAACATAAGTTTTCTCACAAACACAGAGCTAGGACATAAAGAAATCAAATCTAAAAAGATCATCATGAATAGATCCATATATAATCTAACTTTAACTAGATATGAAGAGGAAATTAATGGTATCATAAGAATAAATCTTAACAGAAAAACTCAACATATTGACGAAACCTCTAATCTTAAAGAGAAGCTCAATAGAATGCATATAATAAGAAAGTAATTAGCTAACGAAAAAAGAAAGGTGCCAGGGACAAGGAGAGATAAAATATAAACAACCAGAATCAGGATAAAAGCAAAGGAAAGCTAGAAGGAGAATATTGAGTTATAGAATTAGATGACAAAAATAGATCACCAAAAGAGAACTCACTCAATAACAGTAATAAGGAATAGGGGGAAGTAGAGAGTTCGGAAGACAGAGAGAAAAGCAAAATAAATGAAGATATATACAACAAAATTAGTGGCTTTAATGAGTGTGGTCTATGTCAGAAAGAAAATGATTTTCTTAATGACTTAAATTCTAGCCTAAAAAGTTACCACAAATTAACACTTGTTATTAAGCCAAAATGATATATATGATCAAATAAGTTTGGGGGAAACAACACATGAAGAACATCTAATTCAGATCCAAAAACCTGAGACTGAAAAAGTCCTAGAAAACCAAGATAAGGTTGAAAGTTGGAAGGACTACAGACATTAGGAAAGAATGATAGATAATAATCTCCAAGAGAAGAGATAAAACTTAGGAGAAAGATCAGATAATTAGAAGGAATGTGGGAAATGTAAATTAGATCATGTAGAAAATTCTTAGACATCTATAAGGAATCACCAAACCATGGCTTAGACAGGAATATGTGATCTTTAACAAACAAAGGACAGCATTTAACTAATGCGGAAAGAGTAATACAAGAAAGAAGAAGGGAAAGAAAGTATAAGTATTAATGAAAAACAGTTTGAAGAAGAGCTTTGAAAAGATGGGATGGGAGATAACATGACAGAACATAGCTTAGACCTTGAAGGAATTGGCATACCAATAATGGAACCAATAAATAGGCAAGAAGGACGGTTATCAGAAAATCAGAGAGAGTCAAATTCAGTTAACTAATATTCCCCCAGCTTCTGTAGATCATTGGGGAAATATCACCATCAGAAAAAGAGCTAAGAAAGAACACTAAAATTTTGGCAGACATGTGCTAATGGAAAAAATCCTTAAGAAGACGGAGACTATGAATCCTATCAGAATCCGGAAGATAAGAATAACAATGGGGACCTTCGAATAACGGTGGAAGTAGAGTCTATTATAAATAACATCAGATCAACAGATACAAAAGTTCAAGAAAACGATAAACTAGTAACAATAGTAAAGGGAAATGAGTTGGAAAACAGTCAAACATGGGAAGAATTTAAGGTTTTGGATGCCTTAGAGCAGGACATAGAAGAAGATAAGAACACTGAATTTGGAGATCAACAAGTAGAAGGGATAGAATTAGAAATGTATGAAATGAATATTGGGGAGAAAATACTTCAAGAACTGGAAGAAGAAGAAGAAATAATAGAGGATGAACTGACCCCATCAATAATAAAAAAAGTCCAAAGGTATACTAATAATTTAGGCATTTTAATCAACCAAGATGGTTTAAAGGCTCCAAATTGCAGAAAATAGAAGATGAAACGAGGCAAGAAAACCCTCAAAGAATTAAGAAATGTAACAGGGCAAGCAAAAAATCAGAAAAAGATCAACGAGGTTCTAAATGTAGGTAAGGGGAACTTCCTTCCCGCAAGGCAATGAGGATCACAACATGGAATGCTAGGGGTCTCAACGCCCCTAGTAAAAAATGCTTGCTAAAGCACAATTTAACCTTATTTGAATCAGAATTAATATAAATCGAAGAGACTAAATTAAACAAAGAAGAAGGAACTAAATTAAAAAAGAAATTGGGAAACTGGAAATAGATTTAACAGAGTCAAATGGAGCTTCAAGAAGAATTAGGATCATCTGGAATCCAAAGAAAATTGATTTCAATAAATTAAGTTCAGCCAAGAATTGGATGGGGGATAAAATTAAAAGCTTTAAAGAAAACATCCAAGTAACTCTCATTAATGTATATGGACCTATCCAAACAACAGATAAAAAAGACTTGTGGAAGGAAAGTAGTTGATTCATAGAAGCTAATCCCAGCGACAACTTCCTCATTGGAGGGGATTTTAATGCAATCTTAAACTTGGAAAAAAAATATGGTGGATTGTAGATTTTATCTCAGGCAACAATAAATTTTAGGGATTGGATTGAGGAAAACAGCCCAATGGATATACCAACCAATAATGGAGTATTTATATGGAATAATAGAATATTAGGGTTTTGCAACATAGCAAAAAGATTAGACAGATTTTTATTTAAAGGAGACCTAAGTACGATAGATTTAGCTTTTCAATCTTACATTTTGCCTAATGCTGAGTTGGATCATTCCCAATCAGAATAGAATTTGCAAACTCGGTTAAAACATCCAGAAACCCGTTCAAATGTGAAAAAGTGTGGTTTCTAGATAGAATATTTATGGGAAACATCAAGCAATGGTGGCATGAGTGTTCATTCAAAGGATCTAAAATGTATTGCTTCGTGTCTAAACTAAAAATGCTCAATGAAAATATTCTAAGATGGAATAAAACACACTTTAATAACATTTCTAGAGAAAAACTAGATAACGAAGATGAACTAAAGAAACTAGATGAAGAAATAATAAAATATGGAATGGATAATGAAAAGTATTTAAAAGAGAAAGAGTTTTTAGGAAAACAAGAAAACATATTAGCAAAAGAGGAAATATTTTGGAAACAAAATCAAGTGAGACATGGTTAGCAAAGGGGGATCATAATACAAAATATTTTCATAATAGCACATTAAATAACAGAAATATCACTAGGATAACTAAAATTAGAAATATTGATGAAAATATTGAAGAAGATCCTAACAAAGCAGCTGAAATTATGGTGGAGTTTTATTAAAAAATCTTAAATAATTTTGATTGCTCCAATTGGACAGCACAAAGGAAAATGCTTAATGCTATCCCTAATCTTATCATAGATGAAGACAATAAAATGTTAAATAAACCTTTTTCATTAGAAGAAGTCAAAATAGCTTTATTTAAGATGAATCCGGACAAATTGCTGAGTCTAGATGGCTTTCAAGCTTTTTGTTTTCAAAAGTGCTGGGATATAATTGAGGAGGATCTATGGGAGTCAATAGAAGCAACAAGAAATGCTGGACTATTGTTATCATAAATCAACCATACCTTCTTAACTCTCATCCGCAAAAAAACAGATTATGATGAACTTAGTCATTTTAGATGAATAGCGTTGTGTAATACCATTTATAAAATTTTATCAAAAGCATTAGCACTCAAATTGAAACGTGTCCTTCCAAAACTTAAATCAAAAGACCAGAGTGATTTGGTCTTTGGAAGATCTATTTTAGATGCAATTATCATTAACCAAATAAACCATCCATTCAGCTCAAAGCAATAAAGTAGCATGTATGCTCGTGAAGTTAGATATTCAAAAGGCATATGATATGGTGGATTGAAGATTTTTATGTAATGTTGTAAAAGCATTTGGATTCTCACATCAATGGGTAAACCTCATCTTTAATTGCATAGCCACACGCAAAATATCACTCTTGAAAATAGAACTCCAAAAGGTTTCTTTAATATCTCAAGAGGAATTAGACAAGGAGACCCTATTCGCCTTTCTTATTTATTATTATGACGGAAGCCTTCGGAAGAGCTATAAAAAAATTCTCAGGAAGAAGGAAAAATTAAAGGAATAATGGTAACGGAAGACATTTCGAACATAATTCATCAACAATTTCCACATGACACAATTCTACCTAGGAAAAGCTCAATAGAAAAAGCGCAAAGCTTTAAGAAAATTATAAATGAATATACAGAAGCATTAGGGAAAAAGGTAAACGGTGAAAAATCCAAAATCTTCTTCATTAATACAAAACCAGCATTGGAAATCGATATTTGCAATATCATGGGATATAGGAAAGGTTTATTTCCATGCAAGTATTTAGGTATTCATCTAGAAAAACGAACAAAAAATTCTAAAACATGGGATCTGATTTTGGAAAGAAACGACAATCAAATATGAAACTGGAAAGCGAAATGGTTAACCAAGATAGGTAGAACTACGAAAATTAAAGTTGTACTTTCAGCCATCCTATATATCAGTTGTCATGTCGTCCTTTGCCTAAAGTTATTAATATAAAATTAGAGAGCATACTTTACAAAAATTTCTGGAAAGGTATAGATGAAAAAAAGAAATTAGTCTTAATCAAATAGGAAAATATATGTAGACCCATAGAGCTAGGAGGATTAGGAATAAAAAATTTAAGTTGGCAAAAAAAGCTTTAGGAGCAAAGTTAATGTGGCGTATGTTCCAGGAAAAAGACAGTAAATGGGCAAAAATCATTTATCACAAATATTTGAATGAAGCAGATCCATTACCTCTATTTAGAACCAAGCATCCCCCAAATGGGTCAAATACCTAGAATTTCATGTTAAAATGTCACTCTATTATCAGCAACAATGTCACATGGGATACTGGAAAGGGGAAGAAGCATTATTTTAGGAAGATTGTTGTAATGGTCTTCCTTCCCCATATAGCTTCAATTTACTAGGAAACATTAAAAATACATTAACTAAACTTTGGAGGCAACAGGTATACAATTACAAACATATCAAAAAGGAGAATGGGGAGGAATTATGGGGATGGAAATCCCTAGACGAAACTAGTCTCTCTCCCACAAAAAAGGAGGTGTTCACAAATTTTCTTAGTCAAAGACAAGTCACCCATAAAGATAGACAAGATAAGCTGATATGGGGACCATCAAAGGATGGGAAATATAGTGTTAAGAAAGGCTATGATCTCATTAATAACTCACAAAAATGGGAGGAAACTAATATACCCCTTAACCTGTGTTGGGATCTAGCATGCCTACCTAAAGAAGGATATTTTTATGAGCTGCAATACAGAAGAGGTTATTGACTGCAGATAGATTTACAAAACTGGGATTTGAGGGTCCTTCTAGATACACATTATGTAAAGACAACTCAGAGTCTATAGAGCATTTACTTTTCCAATGTTTATATACCAAGAAATGTTGGGATTGGCTTATTCAGAAATTAAATTGGTAATCTCCCTTTCTCGAAAATCTTGAGAACCACCTAAATAGTTGGCCTAATGGTGGAATTAAAAAAGCATATAGTAAATTATGGAATATTTCACTCTCTATTTTACTATGGGAAATATGAAAGGAAAGGAATAGGAGAATTTTCAATAATTTGACCATGGATATCCCTTCCTTAACAAAATAGAAGCATGCATATCAGAAGTAATGAACAATAATTTAAGAACAACAGCCAAAGAAGAAGGGGCATTCTCAGATTGGGACGCAGAGAAGCGAAGAAATTGGATCAATCTCATAAATCCTCCATTAGTGTACACAAAGAAAAACCTACAAGCATGAAAGGGCTATAAATGGGAACCGTCCCCAATAGGATGGAGAAAACTTTGACAAAGCAGAGGTAACACAGGCAAGGCAAGAATAGGATGTATCATATGCTCGGATACTAGAAATTGGATTGTAAAGCGGGCAAAACCAATAGGTATTACTTCAAACAACATAGTGGAACTAGAAGCTCTTAAGGAAAATCTTAAACTAAGTTTAGAATGGGTCGTAAAGAAACTAGTTATCGAAGGAGATTCTCAGATTATTTTGAATGCATTAAGAAAATGAATTACCCCTAACTAGATCATTAACACTAAACTAGAAACAGTTTTGACTCTTATAGACAAGTTTGAAGAAATTAGAATCCAACACATATACTCAGAGGGGAATAAAGTAGCGGACCAACTAGCTAATAAAGGAGTGGATGGCAAGGATATCATATTACAGGACCCTTAGTATCGGTATCTCGGTTGAGTTTTTTCCTATCTATCACAGTTTCTAACATTATCTCCTAATCAACTACGACTTAAGCTTACATTACAACTCATTGAACTGTATCTTCTTTTTCCCAAACTAATTTGGACTTTTCCTTTGAGATCTGGGACTTGACTATAATCAACAAAATGCACTAATAACATTGGCTGAATACACTTTAATAAGTAGTCAACTTCAAATATGAAAAAGTAAGAGAGAAGTAAAGAAGGAAAAACTAAACATTATAAAAACGTTCCTTCTACCAAAAAATTATAAATATAAAATTTTAATACATTTTCCAAGGTTGAGGGATGGGTAGTCCTAAGCTAAAGTTTGTTAATATTATTACTCCTGCCTAATAAGTATCCCTAAACTGAAGGTAGGAATTGTTATAATTTTTGGTAAGAATCTAGGAACTATGAACATATTAATTAGGGGAGCTACACCAGCATATAAAACGATCAATAATTAAATGTTATTGCCTCCTTCCTCCACCAAGTACATAATTTTTTCCCCTATTTGCCACTCATAGCTTAATAAGCAAGGATTCTAGTTCAAAAAATTATATCAACACTTTCTAGTTTAATCTAGGCGTTTCTAGAGTGCAACTACATGTAGTCGAGTAATGAGGCCTCTAACCCATAACTTAACATCTAGCAACTCTGTGCAATATTAGCGCCAAGTATTTTTTGAGATTTCAGCAGCATGGCCTTAGAATGGAGTCTACTATCAATCTGTTCCATACATTTGAAGTTAGAACTATGGCATTTTGGGGCTTTGTGAAAGCCAAACTGATGGAACAAACTTCTCAATTTTGTTGATGATATGACTAGGATGGCTACTAACAAAGCTTTAAGGGAAAAAGGTTTTTAACTATGATTGCACTTGCCGTACTAATAGTTCGATTCTAGGATCGTTCATAGCATGCATGGCTAAAGCTTAGGTTGATCAATGGGATATCCTTCAATTATGTTACAATTTGTTTGACCCAACCTGGTTGGAGGGATTGGAGCATGCGGTTCTTACTATCAACAGAAATCTAAAAGTCCCATATGCTGAAGATTACATGTCTCACCCTCCAGGGAGTTTTGTTCACCCAATTGTGTCTAGGCATCCCATTTTACATATAAGGGATCACAATCTATTCAATAAGGAATAGTTGAAGATGAAGGCAAGCATAACATTTCTGCTTAGATGGAGGGCTATTGGGGAAGACCAAAGTAAGGACCGGTTCCTTAATTATCTCAGAGCCTTCAACTCTTTTATTGAGCCAGGGATTGACTTTTCTGATTTAAGCAAATTGGACTTCTCTCTTCCAAGTTTTAATAAATCCAACTGGGAGAAGACTATCTTTGTTTGGTCTCCGGAGTCAAAGGAGTTTGATATAGAGGAAGTGCAAGATCTTATCATGGATTTTTGGAAAATCGAAGACCAGTCCTGAACATTCTGGGTCAGTTTTTTCCCTCTCTCTGTCGCTTATGCGTCTGGTTGTTATGTTTGTTTTCATCATGTTTCTATATTTCTCTAGTATGTTAGTTGGTCTAGTCTCTCGTGTTTGGCATACCTTAGTAGGGTACTGTTTTGTGTTCCCTTTTTGGTCCTTGCTCAAATCTTGTGGTATTCTAGGTCTTCTATTTTTTCTTGTCTCGTATCTATGTTTGAGGGTCATCCTAGTGTGGTGCCCTTGTTGGTTTGGTAGGTCCTTTTTTATGGGCTTTTTCTCGGCGTTGCCCAACAATATTTAAAAAATTTATAAAGATATCTAATGGATTGTATTAGCTATTGTTATCTCTATTTATGGATAATTGGTATTTGCTTTATTTGTTTTCTTTGGTTCCTTTAGTTAGATTTTTCTTCGATCATCAATTTGCCCCATGACTAATTAGTAATTTGGCTATTTGATAGATTATTTGGTGTGAGGTTAGATGGATTATATTCTTTTATTGTGTTAATAAACAATTTTGGTTTAATTTAAGCCAATGGTTCTCTATTAAAATCTTATTAAGTTTCAAGATGATCTTAGGTTTTGTTATCTCAGAATCCCTTTGCAGTGAGTTTCCTCATTCATCCTTTTTCTATTTTCTTTATGATTTAGGAGTTTGAATGTTGATAGTCGTTCATCCTGGTGTGGAGATTGGCAACCGAGTCAAAGGATTTCTCATCAGTATTAGCTATTCTATTATCCTTTAGTTTTTTTTTCTCTTTTCTAGGTGTTTAGAGTCATTTCACTTGGTGGTTTTGCTTTCCCCCTTTTTTTTGTCCCTTTGGTATAGGAATTTTATTTGGCTTTATTTACTAATAAGAATCATAATAGTTTGATCCCTGTCCCTTTAGTTTCCTGATCATTAATGTTTGAAAACGTGGCTCTCTTTATTGCGATCCCAAAATTATGTCCTTTGACATTCCTTGGCCTAATGTTTAGGTGCCTATGTCCATTTAGTTTCCTGTCCCATTAGAGTGGAATCTATTTAAATTGGATTGAGTCACAATCTTTGCAAAGGTTCCTAAAATGAATTCCATCGTCAAGTTGAAGGGACCTTCCTCACAAATTGCCTTCGATGAACCCATTTCTGATTATCATCTTTCGATATTATTGCAGAACTCTCATTTCCTGATTAAAAGAGTAGTCTATAGAATCTTAGGCAAAGAATTTGTTAGTAACACATATTGGTATAGAGTACTTAATGACGTATCGTCTATGTTTTTAGCTATGGCATGCCTTTTAGAGACTGATAAATTGAGTATCTTGACCTTATGTAAATGGCTATTCAAACATGAATATATTGGAAATATCGACAGAGTGGTAGCATGTATTAGAAACGATATCTATATTTGCAAACCGTTCCATTATGATGTCCCTATTGATCAACGACAACTCATCCCATTATAATCTTGTGTCATCTCTCGATGCCAATAGACTGATTAGCTGGTTCCCGGATATAAGGAAAAATCTTGCCTTTTTTTTTAATCTTTTTCCATACATGACCAACTAACTGTAATAATTGGATGGGATTATAATTGGCAGAAGAGGAGATAGAAGTTTGGGATGGTAAGTCCATACTAGACACTAGTATGCTCGAATTGCCAATTCAAGACAGGGATGAAGGAATTGATGAAAAGGACTCAACTTCTCCCCAAATTTTGCCCGACACTTGATCAATATTTTACTAGTATTAATGTAAAGGAGACTGAAAGAATCAAGAAAGTAATATGATTGAAAAGATCGAGTGCTCTCTATCTTATAAGGATGACTGTCTAGGAACACTGTTTTGTTTTGTCATAAATCTGATAGTAAGCCTTTCTTTTTAGTTCAATAAAAGCTCAAAAATCAGAAGCTAAGCATTTCTTTAGCATTATAGACTAACTAAAAAGACTCTATAAACCAGTTATGGGTGAGATATAGTAAATATACTCTGCATTTTCAGGCCAAGTAACCTTAAAATTTCACTCTCATTGTTAAAATCGGAAAATAATGAAATAACAGTATTTAACATAAATTGTTGTTACCCTAATGAACTAATGAAAATGAACATCAAACATTGAATGGTCACCTTTGCAGACTTTAGTGTGCATATCATTATAGTAAATCAGAAACAAAGGAAATATTAAAGATGAAAGAAATATAAATGATAATGCATAATAATTCTAAATAGTAAGTTTGTCTATAATTATGTTTAACCTAATGATTTTAAGGACTGAGCTTGAAGTTTTCATAAGATGCAGGAAGACTGGGAGGAAGCTTATATCAAAAGACAGCCTGTATAACAAGGAGTAACAAGATCAGGTCACGCCTCTAACCAAATCATTAAGTAGAAGGAAAGGAATGTCTAAAGCTAGAACTCAAAAATGTGTATTACTTAAACTAGATAGTACCAGAGTAAAGAGCGTAAGGTGGGTATTTAAGTAAAGAAAGAAATGTCCTTTGAATAGTCCCAAAACTGGGGTATGCACCTTTTTAAATTGTATTTTGTATAGGACTTAACTCCTAGGCTAGACTGGAGGTTTTCTTCTCCACTCTTTCCTACCAGTGCTCGTTTGAATAAAGATTTTGTAACTTTATTTATTAAATATAATTCATAAGGATTTGACTGTTTACAATAAAAATAATAATCTAACACATATGTTAAATCAAATTATATATATTTTACTTCATCATATATATAATATTGGAAAATATATATGGTGTCGATCATTCTTATAATTAGATATATTATATCACACACACACACACACACACACACATATATATGAAATAATTCAACATATACTCCCATTATCTCTGATATTACTATAGCAATATAAGCAAATAATATAACTTCCCTTGGATATATATATATATATTAGTTGTGTTATATATGTTTTTGTAATACAAAATATTAATATATATTTTGGCCAATTCCTTAACAACTCACTAATTTCTATTAAGGGGATAGGGAGTGTGTGTAGGAAGAGGCTGAATATTTCGACTGCATGAAGCCCGCTTACAGACTGTCAAGCGTCCCTGCGCAGTAAATCTACCATTTCTTTCTAAGGTCAGTGATTAGGAGTGAAGTAAGGAGTCAGAACTGAAGTATGTATTATGAATTTGTGAAAGTATTTAATGTAATCCACCTTAAATGTCTAATGTGGTATATTAATCATTGGGAATTGGCATTCTCTTAGTAAAGAACATCACAAAAGGTCTATCACAAGGCCAATTTGAAACCTAATTTAAAGAATTTAGAATAAGTTAAGGTAGGCCCTACTAGGGGTCATCACAGAATTCAGAATAATAGCAGTAATATCCTCAGAGAGTGACAATTTGTAGAATATTACAGTAGTAATGAAGGAAAGATCTAAGCAATCTTTGTCAGAGAAAATATTAAGACTCAAATATTGTTTCCAAAATATTACCCATACACAAAGTGCGAGAGATTGTCAATACTAAAAGTTTCAGAGAATTAAGCTTGCAGAAAAGATGAAGCTTCTGTGGCAAAAATGTCACCTTGTCTGCAGGCAGGCTATTCTCGATTTAAACTGTGACCGACCAAAGGGTGCCTAGGTCAAAGAATTGGAGACATTACCAATAACCCCATCACTCAAAAGAATAATGAAAAGAGGGCCGTGAGAAAATGCAAGTCATTTCTTATTGTAATAGTATCCATTGAAAAGTTAAGTGAACTCTACTCTTTAAACAAAGCTGCCTACAGAAACAAAGGAACAGATAGACAGAAATCTTTCATCATTATTTAATGTTCTTAAATAATGTCTCTAAAAGATCTTACACAAAACTAGAAACTTCACCTACCATTCAACTTCATTGCTTCACGAGCAAGGGGAAGTGTGTCTACAAAAAGCCAATCAGAAGGCAGCTGCAATGAACAGTGATGACACTCTTGTGCAATAAAGCGTGCATCAAATTTTCTGTTATTGTGAGCCACCCAAAGAACAGGGCTGCCAGCTTTCTGTCGAATCCTTACATACTGGATCAGAATAGGAACAAGGTCTCTCCACCTACACAACAAAGTAAGGATCATCAAATTATCAGCATTGCTATGATACTTACATGCACAATGAATTATACATTAAAATAGACTCCAACTGTAAGTATTGCCATCATATTCCGCTCTTATGCTTCATTCAAACAAGAAGCCCTACTTGCACTTTTCACACAACAAAAAGAATAGAAAAACTTCCAAGATATTCTTCAGTCATTGATTAAATTTTTTAATTTATTTAGTGGCTCTGCAATTACAATATTTAACTAACAGTAATTAACGAATCCAAACAATAACATTAGTAGTATATTTAAGCTCCAAAATTTAGTGAAAATGACATGTACTTTCACAGGAAACTGGAAAGTATATGAATTCTGAGACCATGCAAAAACACACCCACATCAGAGGGACAATCATCAAAAGCAAATGCTACGATAGCACATTAGCTACTAGGTATGTCTATGTACACATTGAAAAACTAACCAAAACAGAACGAAGATTCATCAAAAGTAAATTTTCTGTTGGCATATTAACTTGCAGGCATTGGCTAAAATTTCAGAAAGAAGAATCCACATCATATAAGAGATTCATATTACAGGAGCTCTGGCCTATACTTATCTTAGGTAGCATCTCAATTTAGTAATAGCATAGACCAGCAACCTACTTTGACTCCCTCCTCATTTGAAATTTAATTCGGATCTATGGGCCTCAAATTAAAAAATGTACTTATATCTTAAGTTGCTAGTATGGGTTCAGGCAGGGCTCACTATTATAAACGGGTAAGTAGGTATGTGCAATTTTTTTGTGATATCACCGTCAAATAAAATATAGAAAATTAATAAATAAATAAAATAATAATGATATAACTAATAATATAGTTATGATATATTATAATCATACTAAATATTGCATAATGTATCACTTTTACAATATGAGAATTAAATAGATTTTTAATGATATATAGTAAATATATTATGCAAAAGGTATTAAAAGTAAAATTATTAATATGCTAAATATAACTTATTTTATTATTGAAATAATATATGTCATGTTACTAATTTATAATTAATATAATTATATTATTATTAATATAATACAATTATTTTTATGAAAGGACATGACTCTAAGATGGAAAACAATATATATAATATTAGCATTGTGAAATCGATGATTCAGATCTGGATTAATATGGAAGAAATATAGATTAAACCAGTTTACAGACAGTTCCAATCAATTATTAAATTAATGTCTTGATAGAGGACATTGCAAAAGGTATCAGAGCTTCGATCTTGCCATCCTATAGAGTTGAGCAAAAATAAGAATTTTTACAGAATTTTAATCAGAAGTTTCTTTCCAGAAACAAAATTACAGTGTGAAATTGTGAGACTTCTATATTATATTTTAATTTAATAATTTTAAAGAAGACCTTGCAGAACAATAAATGAGTTTATTCCTATTGCGTGGTTATTATTTCTGAAACATATAGTTTGAAGATTAATGTTTGCAGCAGTATTTTTGGAGCAAAGAGTTGGGTAAAGAAATGAATGTTAAAACAAAAATACATCTCACTGTGCATAGGAGAAAGGAAATATTATATTGCTTGGCTGGAAGTTTTGGCGAGGATTTTACGTGATTTCGGGGGCTGATAGTGTTAATGTTATAATTCTGTCGGATAAATTATATTATATATATGAGATATATAATATATGACAAATATTATATATGGAATAATTAACTTATATTAAGAGTGATATATATATATATATATATATTGTTATAAAACTATTATAATATATTGAAGATATATATTACTTGTGTTATAACTATAACTAATGTAAGTTAATATGTCAAAGGGACATGTCTCTTCAAGAGACATGCCTCTTTATTTCCTATATATATTTGTTTGTATAGTAATTTGGAAAACACATAAAATTCCACAAGTGCTATTACAAGTTACAGAATAGATTAATCGATCCTATTTCCCTAACATGATATCAGAGCAGGTTATCGGAGCAAAATCCTTCGAGCGAGATCTCAATAAACATGTTGAAGATTGAACAATCTTGATAAGTATCTTTGTAATATGCAGATAGTAGGAAAAGAGAAACAAATTCCATATCAGAACAGGTGACAGTACTGGAGTAATTTTCACAGGCAGATCCACATTGATGGGGTTATCTGCATTTGATCGTGAATTTGCAGATCAGTCTTCATCATATCCTGAGCAGTACTAAGAAGTGACCACCTCAGAGATAATAGAGATGGTATATTACTAAAAGGGGGAATTATCAATGTGTTGGTTTCAGACTTTCTTGTTTGTCAGTAATTCATTCCTATCACTCTGTGTTGGTAGACACCTACATTATTTTGTTTGGCTTCTTATTTCTTCACAGACTTCTTTTTTATTGGGATTCTCTTATATATTGTAAGTGGGACTTAAAGTTATTGTAGGAGTCAAAATCCCACAACAAATTGCAGAAGAATGTCGAACACTTCTTTGCATCTTTTCTATTCACAAAGCCAAACACTCCTACAGCCATATGTCAGACAGAAGATTGAAGTTTCTATTCTGTGATTTGATGAAAGTTCAAATCTGAATCTGTACGTATGGAGGAGTCTGATGCATGGAGGAAACTGGTTGATTATCGAATACTGAGATAATGAAATAAAAGGCGAGTCATAAGTAAAACTGTGAATGCTGTTTCACAATGTGGCTCTATATTCATTCTATGTTATCGTGGCTTTATAATATTTGGTATTATGGCTTGCAGTGTGAAACAAATTCTGTTCTATTGGATTATCACTTCTGTATATATATATATATATATATATATATATCACTTCTGTTCTATGGCCATTTGTAGAAGGTTGTGGCTGGAGGACATAAATCTTCAAGTCTAAGCATTGGGACATATCCCCAATACACCAGAAATTTGTTGTGGAAGAGAATTGTTTGCAGATTCGTTAAAGAGTTGTGGATTGGAGAGTTATTATTTATAGGCATCTACAGACATGATAGCCGCACTACACTTCCAGAATTCATCTGTTGTCATTAGTGGAATGGTGATTGCTCAGACTGAAGGTGAACATAATTCTATTTAGTTTCAGCAGATCAGGTCCAATGTGAAGAGTTTGGCATGGAAATTATTAAGTTACCAGGTGGCTGCTAGGAAATTCTGAGACACGGGATTCAGTTTGACCCTTTGGAGTTGCAAGTTGAATATACAACTATCTTCTGGAAGTCGCCCTGCTAAATTAGATGCACAGAATTAGTCAAGCAAAAAAGGAAAACATGAGTCTAAGCCGTGGTTTGTGATAACATACAAAATGATGACTTTTGTGAAACAGAATTCCATCTGCTGATATCATGCAGCGATTAATCAACATTGTTGATTAGTATTGGGAAATATACATGGTGGCATTATTAAATATTCTAGTCAGTGGAGATAAGAAAAACATCACGCACAATCAACAGATATGATTCTCACCTTTAGCGTAGATTATGGAGGAAGATAATATGCGGGCCTGCGGCATCTTCACTGGAGTGAGTTAATCTACATTCAGAGGATCAACTAGCTTGAAGCAAAGTAAATTTAATATTATATTCAGAACTCTCGACCACATCTGAGTCAAGGGTTAAGAACTGATGCGTCAAATACCATCTCACATAAAGGATTTCGTTTTAATGTTGATAGGACATTAGGATTGTTCATACTTTGAGTCATTCAAAATGACAAATACAGAATGACAACAAGTAATCATTCCCACAATGAAGCAAAGGAGAATTAGTTGCGACAGCTGGTAGCAATAATATTTCTTGTGAAGCAAATCCATTGATGTAGGGCTTCAAGTTTAATTGAACCATTCAGGATGCTTGACGTTGTATATGCAGATAGATGGGAGACTGGATAATGTACATATTTAATTGAGCCCAAAATATTTGACATTTACTAAGGAAGATTTTGTGACTAGATGGACGATATTATTAATATAACAAGGTTACAAAATAGTCAAAGTGGACTATGCCAGAGAAAATGGATGCAGCTCAAAGCCAAGGAGCAAGCAACAATCTTTGTCCCTGGAGTTACTTCTCCAATATCTAAAGATGTTACAGGTCCCTCTTTGGTAAAAGATTCATGTTTGTAACACCCCGCCAAGGGATCCAAAGAATTAACCTAAAGTTTCACCAAGTTTGGTAGCATTTTTTTTTTAAAAACGTAAAAGTTAAACCATCTACATCACACACATGATAGCGGTAGTAATAACAACAATTCAAGTGAAAGTAAACATAAACTTACATAAAAAGTTACATTCTTCAAGGATCCCTTAACGTTGAATCACATCTAAATTAACTATTAATGATTCCATCTAACATCACATCCTCATGGAATAATAATAATAAATCCAACTTTCTTAAACAATATACTTTGTTCCAAATGTCCCTTTAGTAAATTACATTTCAGAATGCTCAATCATCCACTGTACATGTCACAGGGTATGAAAGGCTTAAAAGAATATACATATATGAAATAAAATACATCATCATCCTATTCTAACCCATGATGCAACAAGGTAAATGAAACCAAATACCATACATGATACATCATCATAGAAGATAGAAACATCCATCATAAGAGATAACCATATATCATCAAACATAATTGGCTAAGTGCATGATTCCTCCCAACCGTAAATAGCATCATTAGACCATTGTGGGCCCTAGCCATCCCTCTGTGCGTAACATCCCAAATCACCGAAGTGATCATCGGTATTAACATAGTAGGGATGTCACTCCTAAATCATACTACATCAAATGTAGAAAGAAATCTAACATGCAAGATAAAGCATAAGATAACATCATCTAACAGATGCAAATCATCAATATAAGGATACGTGTCCACCATCATAACCAAAGAATGTATCAACCACGGTGTCTCAGACGGATCTCATATGGTAAAAGTGAAGAAGCACTACCACCCGACCGCGTAGAACCTAAATGGTCCACTCCCACCGCGCTGAGGAGATAATCTCAAGTCCCAAACAGGTTATCAAATCACATAGCATAAATACTCTTCAAGTCCAGGAATCCTAAAAGTATACTAACTCAAAGGTTCCAATCACAAACTGACATCTAATCCCAGAGGCACAACAAAAACATGTAGGAAACCTACTATGCAAGCGGGAAAGTGTCATTGCATGAATCACACTAGAGTTACCCTGGTAGTCTCTCAATAGACCCCGGCCCCCTAGTGATCCTTCTGCAGCCACTAGTATCCTCTCATACAGACGAGGCATACTACGGAATGCAAGGTCGCAACCAAGCGTTCTCTCTACTCCCATCCTAGTCTGTACTAGCACTCGAGGCATGGGCGAGAACAAACAATTATCTTATTAGGTTCATTAAGTCAGTATTAAGTGTAATGTTTTCACTTATTAAAACAACTTACAATGAGTTACCTTGGCAGCCACTTAAGGCCCTGGCCCCCATTGCAAGCCACTTCCCGACACTACAAGTAGATAACCTACCCTAGGCTCATGGAATCATAAATCAAAAAATCACCACAGTCCTATACAAGCGACTGGAAAAATACCAAAAGATAATTCACAAAAGAGCATCAAATCTCCATGAGCAACTGAAAAGCATCCATAGATAGTCATGACGGCAACAGTTCTCTATTGGCAACTGAAAATATCAATGATAATCACAATATCCATTGGTTCTCAACAAGCAACCAAAAAGTATCTCAGAGTAATACTGATCAAAGACTCCAAAAATGGTTGAATCAAACATGTCACAACATAACATCATCAAGATCAGATAAACAATTCAAACCCATCAAGGTGACCGGAAAGTAATCCAAATACAACTGATCGATACTCATAAATGGTTACATGTCACAACTTACACAAGAAGGCTGGAAACAATATCAATCAGTAAACCACACACACACCATAGAGCATGTCATCACATAACCATGGTTGGGTTTAAAAAGATCGAGATCAAAAGACATCATCATGACATCACAATCATAACCACCGAGCCTCTGGTAGACATCCTATAACTGGTCAACAATCTAGCCAACCCAAAAACCCAAAACAAGAAGCATAAAGAAAACACAAAATGCAAGCACATGTTTTTGGTTCGCTAAAATTACATAGTCGAATAAAGTGTGGAGGTCTCAGTTTTTGTTTTCAAATTTAAGAATCGAGTGGAGAAATTTGTACATTTTTACCTAACCCATGTATTTGTTTGATAGATAAAAGTATTCTCCCCATTACCCATTAATCTATATTTTAAGATGTTACTAAGAGTATATACAATATTTGAAAAAGACCCCCCCATCGTGTTCCAATAGGACATATGGAAAATTCAATGTAAACAAGTACAATTCATCCTCATAAACTATCCTTCATTCTAAAACCGATTAAATTGGATTTATATTATTAAACTAAAATATTATAAAATGATTAATTATTAAAGAAATAATCTATTAATAAAATTCTATTTATAATATATATATATATATATATTTATATATAATAATTAATATTATATAATAATAATTAATATTTAATAATATATAATAATCAATATTTAATAACTTTAATATCAATATAACATTAAGTCGAAATCACATATATCAATAAAAAAAGTTAAAAAAAACAAACATATTATACATTCATAAAACCGTTGTCGCGGTACGCAAGTACCCTATGGTCGCAGGGCCTGCAGCGACAGCGGATACATTGTACCCTCTATTGTCGCAGTACCTGCGACGGTAGGTACCCTGCAAGATAGTGGGTACGGAGCACGGGTTCGTCCCCCCAAAATTCATTTAAATTTTTCTTCTAAAACGTTTATAATAAACGTTCAGCCCCAAATGCAATTTATATTTTTTTTTTTAATAAAAGATTTCATTAAACGTTTTTCCACTGTCGTGTTTTATTAAAAACAGCATTTTTAAATAAACATATGTATATATATACACGCAATTTGCTATCAGGGATGACTGCATCTTTTATAAACATATATATATATATATATATGTATATATACATATATGTATGCAAATTTTATATATATTTAAAGAGAACATATACTTAGCTTTAAACAAAAAGGGCTCTCCAATTCAATGAATTAGGAATTTCTCCTAAAAAGTAATTGTTCTCTAAATTTACCCATTAATTCTTTTAAATAGGTTTGTCCATATGCATCTGAAACCCTAGCCCCATAGTTTCCTCAGATCTACACATATGAAAATTTCTTATATAGAATTTAACTACTCATGACAAAATGCTTACAACCAAGATATGAAAATCCTCAGAAAGCATTCAGAAGACACGAAGAAGACAGAAAGTGCAAGAAGCGAAATATCATAAGCCAAAATCACAAGTGTCTACCTGGACACTGATGCTAAATCACTTCTCCTCAGAATTCTGCAGAGCAAGCTCCTTCCTTCTCCAACATTCCCGAGTCCTCCAAACACGCTCCCCGAGCTTCTAGGAGTGCCTGAATATAAAGAACTCTCAGGAAGCACCTAGAATGTTTTTAGAAAAAATCAGAAGATGTTGACAACTAAGCACGAGTCTTTTCCAACCTTCTAGACGAGTCACAAGGTTGTAGACACCATGTGCTTAATTTGTGCGCTAACTCCTGTGTTGTTGACATATGTGCAATCAAGAGAGGCACTTACTCCTAGGTGACTTATAACTTTTATTTTAATTCTTTTATCTTTTCTATTATTATTATTTATTTATTATTTTATTATTATTTTTATCATTATTATTAATTTTAATTTCTTTTATTTAATTCTCTTTCTCAATTAATTCCCCATTTAATTAATTAAAATCAAAATATCAAAATATCATGACATTATATTAATTTTTCCAAAATAATTAAATTATTAATTAAATCTTTTAATTTAAGACAAAATTCACCATAGACTTCCAAGATAAAATATGAAAACCCATCATAGAACAATCCATACAAAATCAATCTAAAGGATTAAAATCATGAATTATGTCATCCTACACATTCGGAAGGTAAAATATCTCAGATACTTGTCCTACCTTTCTAGGACAAATGATTTAAGGGTTTAGGATTTGGACTTGATAATTTATCTCTCCTCTCTTACCATTGAGATAGTGCGATAGGGTACGCTCATCCTAGCAATTCAGGGAAGTCGATACCCGGTACTTGCAACCTGCATAAAATCCATGCATGTACATACAATATATATATATATATGCTAAGCTAAACAAGCAATGGCAGGAAGTGGTGCATCGTGTAGATCCCGACTAGCAGGTGACTACGACTCCCTTTCTTAACCACATAAAAAACGCCACACAATAAGAGAACAAACACGCACACCATACACATGCAAGTATGGAGTAAGTATCCATAAGAAACACATGTGATAATAACCATCTAACTAATCATCATCAATAACTGAAAATAATGTAATAATCATCATGCATATATGAAATGTAGAGTCTAAGTAATCTCATCACATATCAACTGAATCCATAGCACAATATCTGATAGTCTCAAAACAATGCTACTAACTATCAACACAAAACTAGTCTAATAGAGTTCGTCCATGATAGCAACAATTTATATAGAAAAATGTGAACGAGGGTAGGCACTACAATGTTGCTCAGAAATGTCACTGCTACAGATGTGGTTTCTGTAGATGTTGATGCAACCGAGGGGTAGACACAAGACTCATTTGTGTATAAATTGACAACTGTGCAAGCATTCTTGTTAACACAACTCTAAAAGAAGAAAGTAAGCTTTAGCATGTCAATGGCATAGCTGCCACAACTGCAGACCCTCAATTGCATCGGTGACGATGGACTTTCCATTAGTTATATTTGAATATTTTATCAAAGAGGGGGTCCTTGTAATAATTGTTTTCATACATTAGAACGATGGTGCATTTTATGTGGATATTGAAGATGCATACTTTCCCAGCACAAAGTTACAAGAAATAATGTCGCAAGTATTAAAGAAGGAAAGTTGAAGTTGCATGTTGATGGGCTTATCAGAATGCAAGTTTTGTAGTATATTAAAAGGATTCTATTGAACACACACATTTGGTATAATAAACATCAACATAATTCTACTCAAGTTATAGACACAAGACAAAAGTGGATCTTATGGGCGACCGATGTAAGAGTGGGAATTTTACATTGGGGGGGAAAATAATAAGCAATTTTTCATTCCCACTTGAACCAAATTTAGAGGGGAGATGTTTCATTCTAAAATAAAAAATGAGGCATTTTATGATTCTATGGATTTGGACCCTCATGTACAAATAAGTATTTCTCATCTGTCAGTATTACACTTATCTACTCTTTGTAGTCTCTCTCTTATTTGTACTTCTATATGTGATATAAAGAGTCATTTGCCTTAATTTTTTCGTTTGTCTTTGAGGATGTCCTTGCAGGAAATGATTGAAATATTAGGCATGCTACCAATATTGTACAAACTCAATCTTATGATAGTATCTCCAAAGAAGTTGTGATTCATTAATCATCTGATGATTATGTTGAATAATGTGAGGCTCTTGAAGAAAATATCCTTGATGATTATGATTATGAGAGGGAGTCTAACAGTTCATTAGAGGTAACTTTGGAGAAAGAGAGGTAGCAGAAAATAAAAATGCTTAAATCAAACTTTGATGATCTTGGTTGAGAAGGAGTAGACCTTGTTGATCGATTCTCCACTAGTCAGAAACGATAATAGCTAAAGGACTATGATTCATGGGATAAAATCTCATGTATGTAGATTGGAAGGCCTTATGCTATCAGGATAACCATTGAACTAAGGAAGCATGACATGACTTGCTACCAAGAGGTTAGAAGGATGATAACAGATTCAGAGGAAGTCTGATACTTCAGCGGAGAGAACCTTGTGCTAAGAGGTCAGAAAAGTTGATATCAAACTAAGAGGGAGAAACCTTATTCTCTGATATGTTTTATGGTGAATGTTGTGACAACACCACATGACAATATTCATGGAGACTTCATGTGAACTTTTTTATGTCATACATGTATGAGACTGTCCCCTATGTACATCATGAAGAAGTGACAACTTCTAAATGATTATAACTTGCAGCATGATTCATTTTTGCGAAATTGTTTCATGTAAAGGCTTTATCTTATAAATCAACAACTAGACGGGTTGATATCATTAATTTGATTATCTACAAGTTGCTTGTATAGATATATTTTCGGTACTTGGTGTATATCTTGCCTTGATATTCTGATAGGCCATTACCACATTGAGTACTTGGTGGATATCATTTAGTTGATGTTCTGAAAGGCCATTACTCAGAGTATTTGGTGAATATTATTTGATTGATATTCTGATAGGTCAATGCTCATGTTACCAAATATGATATCAAATAGTAATTGGTGAATATCATATGTTGATATTCTAATAGGCAAATACTTACATGATATCATATTCTATAAATCTTCTGATCAAAGATTTCCTATATGTATTATTTTTAAAATATTACCTGTGGTATAATATCTATGTGTTTTATCCTTCTTCATTAAGAGGGAGTGTTAATGTTATAATTTTGTCGGATAAATTATATTATATATATGAGATATATAATATATGACAAATATTATATATGGAATAATTAACTTACATTAAGAGTGATATATATATATATATATATATATATATTGAGAATATATATTACTTGTGTTATAACTATAACTAATGTAAGTTAATATGTCAAAGGGACATGTCTCTTCAAGAGACATGCCTCTTTATTTCCTATATATATTTGTTTGTATAGTAACTTGGAAAACACATAAAATTCCACAAGTGCTATTACAAGTTACAGAATAGATTAATCGATCCTATTTCCCCAATAGATAGATTCATGTCAGGAGAAAACTCATAAGATTCATCATGGGCGAATCTGTATCTCACTATCCAACAGGGTTTTTTTTTCATGTCATAATTGTATCTGCCCAAATAGACATGCAGAATCTGGAATAGACAAACAATTGTCGAAGAACAACTACTATAAAATCCATTAGATAATGATTCTACCGAAGTGAGAATAGAATACATGGTCTAATGATCCTTACCAATGTCTTCTCTGAAAAAAATGATTTTTCTTTCGCTTTGTGCAGAGGAACAGAAGGTCGTACAGTTCTGGGGTGTACGATGTGACCAGTTGTTTATACAAGGAGGGTTGTACAGATGGAATGTTGGCTATACGGACCCTTGCACTTGGTCATACAGTGGCTATCAATGGCCGTACGGGAATGGTTGCACGTTGTACAGTATTGTGATTGTACAGTGGGGAGTGTGGGTGGATATATGTTGTACAGTGGCAAGTAACTAGGCCGTACGGTGGCACAAGGATGTCGTACAATGAATGTAGGGAGAATGGAAGTATGGTGAGGGGAGGGGGCAAGTAGGCCGTACGGTCGTACGGAATTGTGATGTTCGTACGGTAGCACAGAGGGGAGTCAGATGGATATATAAAGAGGGTGAGACCAGTTGAGGTTGTATGTCTGTGCAGTGACAGGAGAATGAACGGTGAAATGGAGATGATGATGGACAATGGAGAAGTTCGACGACGCTGTCTCAAACACAAGCAATATATATTAAAACAAGAATAACTTGCAGATAATCAAAGACTGAATAGATACACACTTGTACCAAATAATAATATTCCACATAGGAAATGATGCTCCGATTTGTCAGATCTGAGCCAAGCAATACACAAATGGAATAGGGTGAGGGTCGAATCCCATGAAAACCAAAAAGCCAAGTAGGGAAGATCTTTCACTTACGAAATGGTGAACAACAGAGAATCCCGACTAGAATTCGCAGTACAAAGAAATAATCCAAATTGCATGATTAAAGACTACCTACAAGCCACGCTTAAATACCCATGGGAAACTTTCCGAGGGTGTACAAAGATAGCTAACGACGACACAAACTACGGAAACAGAAATAAAAATGGGTCTGAGATATATTAAATCAATCAGTCCATTACAAAAGTTTGATAAATGATTTATTTTATAACGGGAACATTACAGTCCTCCTATCCCAAAATTTTCTTGTCCTCAAGCAATTGTAATGACAGGTGTTGGAGAATGTGCTCACCTTCCCATGTCACATCGTCCAATGGCAAGTGTTTCCAACGCACCAAATATTCCTTCATAGTGCGATTCCGCAGAGTCTTCTCACGAACTTTGATGATCTCGTCCGATTCCAATATGAGCTTGCCTTCATTGAGTGGTGGGAGGTCGGTAGCAACTATGACGTTTGGCCCTACAGCTTTCTTTAGACAAGAAACATGGAAGACATTATGAATACGGCTACACTCTGAAAGTTCCAGCTCATAGGCAACTTCCCCAATGCGACGAGTTACACGATATGGGCCATAGAATCAGGGTTTCAGTTTTTCTTTTCCTTTCTCCTTCAATGAAGATTGTCGATAGGGCTGGAGCTGGAGATAGACCAAATCCCTTACTTTGAAACTCCTCTTCATTCTATGTCTGTCGACGTACATCTTCTGTTGATTTTGTGCCCTCTGTAGATTATCCTTCGAAGCCAGTCCCTTGCCCTTGGTGCCCAGCTGTCTCCCAGAACTGTGTCGATAAAGGAAAGGCGTTCATACATGTACAGAGCTCTGAATGGTGTCATTTTGATGGACATGTGGTACGTGGTATTGTAGCAATATTCCCCAGATGGATCCATTTAACCACGCTCGTCATTGTGCCAAAACGTAGTTCCAAAGGTAACCTTCGAGCCATTCATTCACAATCTCCGTTTGTTCGTCTGTTTGCGGGTGGTAACTAGTACTTGGTGACAATTTACAGTTCTGTCCAAAAGATACTGATGAATCGCCCATCCTGATCACTGACAGCTCGACAACTTGTGCAACCTGAAATTCTGAGGGAATTGATGGAACCCGAAAAAATTTCAAATCAATTTAAACAATAATAGTCTTGAAGAGAGTTTTTTTTGTTATATAGAGCGGAAAATGATAAGCAAGGCTATATATGAGAAATGTCATTACCAATGTTCAGAGCTTGATAGAAATGTATTGAATTGGCTGCCATCAGAGACCCGTGTTTTCACACAGTTTTCTGGAAGATGTCATGGTGCTTAGCATTTTTTATAATAGTGCAAAGATGAATCCTACAGTTATAGGAGAAATTATCATCACGGTATGCCAACAGCTAAAGGATAGGTCGAGGATCATGTCTGATATAGCCTGTACACTTTCTTGTATTGCTGATGATGTACTATGAAAGCAAGACTCTTAATCCTTGGAATCAGAAGATACATATAACCACCTCTGGTTGTAGACTGGGTAATACTGTAATCAGAATGTTCATCAAATTTTGTAGGTATTTCAGTGATTCTCTGTGAGGTTGATAATTGAGAGTTTGTATTCAGAAATACATATGAAGGGGTTTTTCACCAGATAGCAAGCGTATATGTGAGATATACAGCATGAATGCAATAAATGATGCATAGTTGCAATATTTGCCAAAATAGTGCAGTGAAGTCATGATCCTGATAATAAATTTATTTTTTGAAGTATTGGATTCCATTAGCAGCAAACTTTATGACAGTTTGTATTGATTCAGAAACCAAAAGAGTATAAAATGTCTGCACATAGTTCAGAAATGCAGATAATAATCATACCAGTCTCCTGTCAAAGCTTCTATCTAGATAATGCTCCAAACAAAGTTGCACGAAGTCAAATCTTGCCCACAATTGTGTCTCTGCTATATATATGGTGCAGCGATCCCAGTCAGAGAACATAAGTGCAGACGGTAATATTATTATCATGCAGGCTTGATGAGAACAAGATTTCGAGTCCACCGATGAAATGAAGTTCCCGTCTCACATTACATTGAAGTGTGCAGTATCCTCATATCAAATTGGTTAAGATCTGGAAGTCGTGTTTTCACAATCCGCCAAGTAGTTATCATCGTATTACTGTATTTGCGTGAAGCTGCGGGAGTTATTTGAAGGCCTAATGATTATGTTTCAGAGAACCGTTGAATCATGGTTTTTTGTGTTAAATATTGCTAATCATTGATAAACTTATTTTTATTTTGTGTTCTTGCGCAGGTCTGAAGAATATATGCTGAGGAAAAGGAGGTATCGAATTAAGCATATCTGGGCGGCGAGCGTATGAAACGATAAAGACTATTTGCAACCCAAGCACAAGGAGGAGTTCCGCACAATTCACCCCATCTGTGTATTCTCCCATTCAAATGTCCGTGGGATTGAAGGAATCACGTCATCATCGTTGGAATCACGCAATAAGAAATCGCAGGAGAGCCGCCAGAATTCCATAATAATGTTTTCCAACTATAGCAAATACCGGTCACGGGAGTGCACATCGTCTATGGCAAATTAATCGTTCTGCAAAGGCATGAATACCAGATTATCATCGCATGAATGAGTGCATGGAGAGGGGTCCTGAAGCGGTTTTTGTAAACATATAATCTATAATATGATGCTAGGATGCACCACCAGCCAAAAGACGCACCAGCAGTACTTCCGATAATGACGAATAAGTGATAGAAAAGATGGTATCTCAGATCCAGCGGGAGGAGCATTGAGAGCGTCTGAAGTCATTGTATAATGGGGTTGATTCACGCAAAGTTATGTTGGAGGGGTTATTTTATTTGATCGGATGCAAAAGACTCTGCATTAACGCCAGTGGGAGATATAAAGCAAAGGCGTTTAATTATATTTTGATAAATTTAAAACACATAAGTTTTCAGTATCCGTTAGTTTTATTTATGAAGAGACGCAAGGCTTCGTACGTAACTGATGCCCTTTGGACATTTATAAATATATGTAAAGTAGAACCAAGGAATATACAACAACATTCAATTTTCATATTTGAAACTTTTTCTTAGCCTGTTTTATGATATGTTATACCTTCTCATCGGCAACGAAGTGACCTGTTGAACCAAGCTTGTGGATGGTGGATTTTTGAGTCAATCTCATTCGATCCTGATATATTTGCTGTGGATAGATCATCCTTAGGGAGTGTCTCTACTTTTAATTTTTCAGCCATAATCTGTAAGCACATTTATTTTATCTGCATTAGAGTTTAACTCATTATTAAATTGTGTCCTTTATAAAATGTCTTTTATTTATATTTTATAAATATTTTAATATTCAGAATAGTGGACGGGATCATTATTGCATTTTAAATTTGATAATCATAAATATTGTGAAATAATTTATTGTTTCCGTATTTATGTCTAACTTGTCTCAGTAAGAGTTAAAGTGCATTTTAGACTTATTTAAAATTGCATTTAAATAATCGATCCATCGCGTTTGATTATTAAAATTGTTTATAATTCAAATACATTAGATTTTATAAAGTTGTATGTTTCGATTGATAATTTTGACTCTATTGCCCATCTAATTAAGCACTGGTCTTTACTCCTGATTCATAATCCATATGCTGGCAATTGTTTAATTTCTTGCCTTTGAGAAAGTAATATATTCATATGATGCATTAATCTATATTCATACTTTATTTAAAATATTATTTCAATCATTTATTTTGTTCTCAATTCATATATCACAAGTTTAAAGTTTTTCTATATTTCTTGCCATTTGGAAATATTTATTGTGTTTGTGCTCTGATTGATCTGTTTTAAGTGTCTTGGATCTAAGTGTTTCATCCAAGATTAGGTGCACCCGCCTCGGTCCTGCAGAGCCGGAAGCGCAGGGGATTTAGATCACAATTGATTGATCCCGTCAAGTTGGCCTTAACCAGTTGGATATCCCAGCATCGAGCAGGCAAGGCTCGTAGGATTCCAATCTACAATTTTGGGAACCAACAGATTGGCGACTCTACTGGGGAAGTCGCAAGTAAGATTTACTTACTCCAGGACCAGTTTAGAGTTTCATTTAGGCAAAAGCCTAGAGGTGAGATTTCTGATTTCGTCTTCTTTCACTTAGATATAGATACATTAATAAGTTTTCTTTTATTTCCATTTGTCGTTTATAATTTTCAGATTCCAACATTCAAACTTTTAATCATCATTGTGATAAAATCCACAAATCTTTTCTAAAATTTCAAAGTTGTGCTCAAAAGTCTTGAAGTTTTGGCTAAAATTTTCATTTTATTTGATTTCTTTCCTTACTTTCAGCAAATTGTTTTTCAAGTTATTGGCATAAAGCTCTGCTGGATATAGAACCCAAATTTTCATTTCTTTATAGAAATTGGTGACTCTATTGTTTAATTTTGCAAGTGAATGTGGGGTAGAAGATCAGTAAACCCCCAGCCTAAAAGACTTGTGCAACTCACTTTTGAAAAGAAGTCAAAGAGTAAGAAAGGCAATTATCGAAAGGCAAAAATGTTTTATACAGGACATAGAAATTTTCAGGAAAGAGCTAATAAACAACCTGAAATTTGTGAATCAAGCCATAATAGCCCAGAAAATGAAGTAGAAAACCCGTTCTTTCATATTCCTAGAATTGATGAAGAGCCTCAATGTGAAGTAACTCGTATAGAAGAAGACGATGAACAAGAACAAATAATGCAGTGGGGCATGATAATAAGGAAAATGGCTGAAACTACGAATGGAAATAGTGCTATATTGGCAAAAGCATTAAAAATGCAGCCGGATGATATCCTAGCAAAACTAGGAATGTCTAAAGACCTTATTACTTCCCCACCTAAAACTCCTAATGAACAAAGGTTAGATAAGTGGAGGGAAGAAAAATCAGATCAAAATACTCCGCCTAGGTATAATCCGCCTCACAGAAAAAATTTGGAGACACAATATGCTACTAATCATGATAATCCGCTATTTGAGAATAGAAGAGAAAGAAATCAAGATAACAATTTTTATAATAATCAGCAAACATGGAACAATGGACAAAATAATAGGGGAATTCAACAAAATAGTGGGAATACTAGACAGCCTTATGGTGCAAATCAGAATAACAATAATCAAAACCGTCACAGATATGTGGCTCAAAATCAAGGCAATAGAAACCAAGTAATGCGGCAACCTATGGCAATCGAATGCTATAGGCAGCTTGACTTCATTGGGATTCAAGGATATCCGAATCCTATTTCAAATGATTTGAGGAATGCCATCCCAAAATTTTCAGGAAATGGAACAAAATCAGCTGAAAGACATGTTATCAACCTGAAAAATGTGATTGAAGATTTTGAAGAAGAACATGAAGATGTATTCATGAAATTGTTTGTTCAATCATTAACTGATGACGCTACGGAATGGTATAGAAGCTTGCCAGACAGATCAATTTCTGGTTGGTGTAATTTCGCAGATCAATTTATTGAGCAGTTTGGGGATCACACTGATACATCTTTCGCATCACATGAGTTGACTAGCATTAAGAAGAACTCAAATGAATCAGTATCAGAGTTTAACAAAAGATTTAATAAAGTCCTTAACAGAATTCCAAGAGAAACTAGACCCGTAGATTCATTCTTGATTGATTTTTATTTAAGTGCCTTTGATAGCAAAACTCACTACGAAATTAGATCTCATAAACCTTCCTCGCTACCCCAAGCTTTCAAGGTTGCCATGACTATTGAAAATGATAGGAAGGCCGCAGGAAGAGTTAATAAGAGGGATGATTCAAAATGGTATAACCCAAAGAAGGACGAATTTAAAGAAATAATGGATATGTTAAAAGAGATAAAAGTCAAAAATGAGAAGCCACCCCTTAATAAAAATAACAGAGTAAGATTACATGATATGCCTTATAACACAAACTAGAAGGATGGAAAACCAAAGAGACCAACTCATGCTAAAGATACACCTGATCCCTTGAAGAAAGTGAATATTGTTGATGATGGCCCATGGTGTGATGCGTGTAGGCTGCCCCACGATCCTAATCATTGTATTGTTGCGCAAGCTATTTTTGAAGAAGGAAATCAGGAAAGTGAAGAACAACCCGTGATCAACACAATATTGTCTGAACCAATATGGGGAAGAGATGAGGATGATTCTGGGGATGAAGATCAGAATGCTGATTATTATTACAGAGGCTCTAACCAGCAGCGATGTACTCAACAAGTCTTTTCAGATGAAGAAGATAATCCTACTCTTCGTAGGTTAACACCAGAAGAAAGAAGAGCTTATACTATTGCCGCAGTTGAGCACGCTAAACATACATACCAAAGAAGGAACAAAGATAATAATACTGATCAAGGAACTCCTGCCGGTATATTTATAAGGAATCAGCAGCATATTGACACATCTAAGAAGCCGGAAAATCAAGCTCAAACCAAACAGAAGGAAGGTAACCAAACTTATAGAATGACCAAGCAACCAATTGTGCAGACTCATGGTAAGAAAATATCCGATTGTCATAGTTTTATGAGTCATGCTTTATCTCAATTAAAGATTACTGTGCCACTAATGGATATGATGAAATTTGCTGATTACAGGCATGAAACGGTGAAGATATTGTCTAGTGTGCAAGATATTAACAATAAGGATGATAATAAAAGTAATGAAGAAACGCCCATTGTATATCTAGGAACAACATTAAATAAAAGGGCGAATCAAGTAGACCCGTTCTATTTAACATTGTTGATAAACAATAAATTAGTTTAAAATTGTATGATTGATTCTGGCGCAGCAGTCAATATTATGTCTGCTGATGTAATGAAGGAAATAGGACTAAAAGTTGATACCCCTTATGGAAAGTGTTATGCCATGGATAACAGATCTGTACCTGTAGTTGGAATAATTAAAAAATGTTGAATTTCGTTTTCCATCATTTCCACATATATCATATAGAACTGACATCACAGTAGTAGAAATATCAGCAAGTTATGGTATGTTGTTATCTAGGCAATGGTCGAATTTGGTTGGAGGTCATGTGCAGTTAGATATGTCTTATGCTACTATTCCTGTCAGAGGCAAGGAAATACGAATCGAAAGGGAACCCCAATCGTACTATTTGGTCGAAGACTACATTTTGGATCCTGAAGTTAACTTTTGCCATTCAGACATGGACAACTTCCAAGTAAGTATAACCAAGCCCACTTCTAAGATTGTTGATCCAATTTCAATCTATGTAAGAGAAAATTGTAATGATGTTTGGCAAATGTTTTTTGATGGCGCATGTAATAAGGAAGGAAATGGGGCTGGCGTTATTTTTGTTTCACCATCAGGTAAAACTTTTAAATTTTCTTTCTTACTGAATTTTGAATGCACTAATAATATTGCTGAGTATGAGGCGTTAGTCATTGGTCTTGATATTGCTAAAGCATATAAGATTAAAATGCTCGCTGTTTTAGGGGATTCAGATTTAATTGTTTCACAAATTAGGCATAAATTTTCAACTAGGAACCCGAGATTAAAACAATATCGGAACCATGTATGGGATTTGATAGAATTCTTTGATGCCTTTTCAATTAAATGGGTCGATAGATCAACCAATTACTTAGCTGATATAATGGCTAATCTGGCTATTAGGCAAATGGATATCCCATTTGATGAAGTTATTCAGGTTGAAATGAAAAATAGACCTTCTATACCAGACAATGTTCAAAACTGGCAAGTTTTTGAGGACGATAATGATATCATTAAATTTTTGACTTGCCAAGAAGATTATGAAAATCAATTTATTGATTGGAATGGATACATAGAAGAAGAAGACAGTAAGAAACATTGTTTGGAAAGGAAATAATGCAGTTAAAAACCAATAAAATACCAAAGGGTCTTGTTTCTTTAGAGAAAATCTTTGATGAAAAGGAAAGTACAAAAAATAGCAAATCTACCAGAATCCAAAATGAAATTGAGGAAATAAATTTGGGAAGTGAAAGTTCTCCCAAAAAGATTTACATAGGAAAGAAATTGTCAACAAAAATAAGAGCTGACCTAATTGCTTTATTAAGAAAATATAGACACGTCTTCGCTTGGAGCTATGATGAGCTTAAAGCATATAGGGAAGATTTGTTTCAGCATGAAATACCTTTGAAACCCGATGCCAAACCATTTAGACAAAGACAACGTCCGATAAATCCAACATTAGCTCCAAAAATGAAAGATGAACTCATCAAATTAAGAGATGCCGGAATTATAAAACCTATAAGGCATTCCACATGGGTTTCGAATTTAGTCCCAGTTAGAAAGAAGAATGGAGATATACGGTTATGTATAGATTTTAGAAACTTGAATATATCTTCCCTTAAGGACAATTATGCATTACCTAACATGGAGATTTTATTACAAAAGGTAACCGGTAATGAATTACTATCTATGATGGATGGATTCTCGGGTTATAATCAAGTCAAAGTGAAAGAATCCGAACAATACAAGACTTCTTTTACCACACCTTGGGGTACCTATGTCTATGCTAGGATGCCTTTTGGGTTAACAAATGCAAGGGCTACCTTTCAAAGGGCAATGGATGTTGCTTTCGATGGATTGATTGACTTGATCATGGTTGTCTACCAAGATGACCTTACTGCTTATTCAAAGAAAGCAGAAGACCATTGTAAGCATTCAGAAAAGATCTTGATAAGGGCCCTTGAATTTGGAATCTCTTTGAACCCTAAAAAATGTCAATTCGGGGTAACTGAAGGAAAATTGTTAGGTCATATCGTCTCCAAGGAAGGGGTTAGAATCGATCCTAAACGGGTAGCAGCCATCGATAACATTCAGATACCTAAAACGACTAAGGGAATCCAATCTTTCTTCGAGCAAATAAATTTTGTGAGAAGGTTCGTTTCAAATTTTGTTGAAATTGTTAAACCTATTGCTAAGATGCTTAAGAAGGGTGCTAAAATTACTTGGGATAGTGAAGCTATAGGGGCATTTTCTAAGATAAAGCAAGCTATTAAAGAAGCCCCGGTTCTAAAATCTCCCGATTTTAAGAAGCCGTTCCAGTTATTTTCATTTGCCTCTTACTATACCATAGCTGCGGTCATGCTGCAAAAGAACGATGAAGGATACGAGCAACCAATTGCATTCTTTAGTAAGAGTTTACAAGCCGCTGAATTGAATTATGATATAAATGAAAAATAGGCTTATGCTTTGGTTAAGGCAGTTAAATCTTTTCGACCTTACCTAGTAGGGGCTGAAGTTATCGCCTATGTGCCAAGTGCTGCCATTAAGGACATATTTAGACAATCTGAAACCACTGGAAGACGATGTCGTTGGATAAATCAGATCCAAGAGTTCAATATAAATATTCAGATCACTAAATTAGTTAGAGGGCAGGGTCTAGCTAAGCTTATGGCGGAGTCAAATTTGGAGGCCGTGCAAGTCAACCAAATTAGTGACGAACATGCTAAAGTTAGTATTGGGAGATGCCCTTGGTACACAGATATAGTATATTACTTGCAGCATAGTAAATGTAGAGATAATTTAAATGAGAATCAGAAAAGGACCATAAAGTTACAAGCTGCAAAATATGTTTTAATTCAGGGTGATTTGTATTGGAAAAACCAAGATGGGATTCTATTGTTCTGTTTGGATATTGCGCAATCAAAGGTTATTCTCAAGGAAATGCATGAAGGGGTTTGTGGGGGTCATTTTTCAGCAAGGACTACAGCTCATAAAATATTGCGAGCAGGGTACTATTGGCCTCAGCTCTTCAAGGACTGCCATGCTTACATTAGAAAATGTGAAGCTTGTCAAAAATTCTCCGGTAAATTAAAATATGATGGTGCTCTCCCATTAAGGACAATGCAAGCGAAGGAACCATTCCAAATGTGGGGGATTGATTTTATAGGAGAAATCAGTGAAAAGTCAAGTGGTGGACATAGTTGGATTTTAGTAGCCACTGATTACTTTACCAAATGGGTGGAAGCTATACCGACTCGGCAGTCGACGAGTAAAGTGGTTATTAAATTTCTTATGAAAAATATCTTGACTAGATTTGGAGTCCCGCAAAAAATCATAGCAGATAATGGTATGTGTTTTAGGTCTAACGAATTTATTGAGTTTTGCAAGAAGTATGGTATTGCAGTTTCGTACTCATCTCCATATCATCCCCAAGGTAATGGACAAGCGGAATCTAGCAACAAAAACATTCTAAAGATTATCAGAAGAATGCTAGAAAATAATAAACGTGCTTGGGATTCAAAGCTAAATTCAGCGTTATGGGCAAACAGAATCACGGTAAAGAAGTCAACAGGTTTCTCTCCATTCAATCTTGTTTATGGTAAAGAGGCCAAGCTTCTCTTAAATAACTTGTTACCTGTTTACAAATTTGTTTCCGAAGAGCAATTAGAGGATGTTAATTTTATGGAAAATAGATTAAATGCTTTGATTGAGCTGGATGAGGTAAGAAGAGTAGCGTAGGAGCGAAATATAAGTAAGCAACAGCAGGTCAAATTTCTTCATGATAAAAAATCTTCTAACCGATCTTTTAATGTAGGAGACTGGGTTTTAAAATGGAATGCTAGGGATCAGGACAAAGGAAAGCATGGTAAGTTCGAGGCATTATGGCTCGGACCCTTCATAATCTTTGATAAAGCGGGAGAACAATCTTACTTTTTGCAAGATACAAATGGTCATATTCAGGATTTCCCAGTTCATGGACAGTATCTCAAACCATTTTTTCAATAAGCTTGAAAGGGAAGTTATTTTGCTTTTCTCTTATGACTCTTTTCCTCCTTTCTTTTGTTTCATTTCATTTTTTTAGATTTTTATGTGTGAATCTGCAAACTGATTTCCTTTAGTTTATTGGCAGGTCTGCTCCTCCAGAGATAGCTGAGATCTTGCTATGCTCACAAGGATCATACGTCCCCAATGAGAGCCACTGATGGAACCCAAAAAAATTTCAAATCAATTTAAACAATAATAGTCTTGAAGAGAGTTTTTTTTTTTATATAGAGCGGAAAATGATAAGCAAGGCTATATATGAGAAATGTCATTACCAATGTTCAGAGCTTGATAGAAATGTATTGAATTGGCTGCCATCAGAGACTCGTGTTTTCACACAGTTTTCTGGAAGATGTCATGGT
Organism: Cupressus sempervirens; assembly: GCA_028749045.1. NCBI lineage: Eukaryota > Viridiplantae > Streptophyta > Pinopsida > Cupressales > Cupressaceae > Cupressus > Cupressus sempervirens. The sequence continues at coordinate 654,199,975 of CM053787.1, forward strand.
GCTTAGCATGTTTTATAATAGTGCAAAGATGAATCCTACAGTTATAGGAGAAATTATCATCACGGTATGCCAACAGCTAAAGGATAGGTTGAGGATCATGTCTGATATAGCCTGTACACTTTCTTGTATTGCTGATGATGTACTATGAAAGCAAGACTTTTAATCCTTCGAATCAGAAGATACATATAACCACCTCTGGTTGTAGACTGGGTAATACTGTAATCAGAATGTTCATCAAATTTTGTAGGTATTTCAGTGATTCTCTGTGAGGTTGATAATTGAGAGTTTGTATTCAGAAATACATATGAAGGGGTTTTTCACCAGATAGCAAGCGTATATGTGAGATATACAGCATGAATGCAATAAATGATGCATAGTTGCAATATTTGCCAAAATAGTGCAGTGAAGTCATGATCCTGATAATAAATTTATTTTTTGAAGTATTGGATTCCATTAGCAGCAAACTTTATGAACAATTTGTATTGATTCAGAAACCAAAAGAGTATAAAATGTCTGCACATAGTTCAGAAATGCAGATAATAATCATGCCAGTCTCCTGTCAAAGCTTCTATCTAGATAATGCTCCAAACAAAGTTGCACGAAGTCAAATCTTGCCCACAATTGTGTCTCTGCTATATATATGGTGCAGCGATCCCAGTCAGAGAACATAAGTGCAGACGGTAATATTATTATCATGCAGGCTTGATGAGAACAAGATTTCGAGTCCACCGATGAAATGAAGTTCCCATCTCACATTACATTGAAGTGTGCAGTATCCTCATATCAAATTGGTTAAGATCTGGAAGTCGTGTTTTCACAATCCGCCAAGTAGTTATCATCGTATTACTGTATATAAGCTGTGGGAGTTATTTGAAGGCCTAATGATTATGTTTCAAAGAACCGTTGAATCATGGTTTTTTGTGTTAAATATTGCTAATCATTGATAAACTTATTTTGATTTTGTGTTCTTGCGCAGGTCTGGAGAATATATGCTGAGGAAAAGGAGGTATCGAATTAAGCGTATCTGGGCGGCGAGCGTATGAAACGAGAAAGACTATTTGCAACCCAAGCACAAGGAGGAGTTCCGCACAATTCACCCCATCTGTGTATTCTCCCATTCAAATGTCCGCGAGATTGAAGGAATCACGTCATCACCGTTGGAATCACGCAATAAGAAATCGCAGGAGAGCCGCCAGAATTCCATAATAATGTTTTCCAACTATAGCAAATACCGGTCACGGGAGTGCACATCGTCTATGGCAAATTAATCGTTCTGCAAAGGCATGAATACCAGATTATTATCGCATGAATGAGTGCATGGAGAGGGGTCCTGAAGCGGTTTTTGTAAACATATAATCTATAATATGATGCTAGGATGCACCACCAGCCAAAAGACGCACCAGCAATACTTCCGATAATGACGAATAAGTGATAGAAAAGATGGTATCTCAGATCCAGCGGGAGGAGCATTGAGAGCGTCTGAAGTCATTGTATAATGGGGTTGATTCACGCAAAGTTATGTTGGAGGGGTTATTTTATTTGATCGGATGCAAAAGACTCTGCATTAACACCAGTGGGAGATATAAAGCAAAGGCGTTTAATTATATTTTGATAAATTTAAAACACAAGTTTTCAGTATCCGTTAGTTTTATTTATGAAGTGACGCAAGGCTTCGAACGCAACTGATGCCCTTTGGACATTTATAAATATATGTAAAGTAGAACCAAGGAATATACAACAACATTCAATTTTCATATTTGAAACTTTTTCTTAGCCTGTTTTATGATATGTTATACCTTCTCATCGGCAATGGAGTGACCTGTTGAACCAAGCTTGTGGATGGTGGATTTTTGAGTCAATCTCATTCGATCCTGATATATTTGCTGTGGATAGATCATCCTTAGGGAGTGTCTCTACTTTTAATTTTTCAAGCATAATCTGTAAGCACATTTATTTTATCTGCATTAGAGTTTAACTCATTATTAAATTGTGTCCTTTATAAATGTCTTTTATTTATATTTTATAAATATTTTAATATTCAGAATAGTGGACGGGATCATTATTGCACTTTAAATTTGATAATCATAAATATTGTGAAATAATTTATTGTTTCCGTATTTATGTCTAACTTGTCTCAGTAAGAGTTAAAGTGCATTTTAGACTTATTTAAAATTGCATTTAAATAATCGATCCATCGCGTCTGATTATTAAAATTGTTTATAATTCAAATACATTAGATTTTATAAAGTTGTACGTTTCAATTGATAATTTTGACTCTATTGCCCATCTAATTAAGCACTGGTCTTTACTCCTGATTCATAATCCATATGCTGGCAATTGTTTAATTTCTTGCCTTTGAGAAAGTAATATATTCATATGATGCATTAATCTATATTCATACTTTATTTAAAACATTATTTCAATCATTTATTTTTGTTCTCAATTCATATATCACAAGTTTAAAGTTTTTCTATATTTCTTGCCATTTGGAAATATTTATTGTTTGTGCTCTGATTGATCTGTTTTAAGTGTCTTGGATCTAAGTGTTTCATCCAAGATTAGGTGCACCCGCCTCGGTCCTGCAGAGCTGGAAGCGCTGGGGATTTAGATCACAATTGATTGATCCCGTCAAGTTGGCCTTAACCAGTTGGATATCCCAACATCGAGCAGGCAAGGCTCGTAGGATTCCAATCTGCAGTTTTGGGAACCAACAGGGATGGCAAAGAAATGTGCATACTTTGTCAACCTATCAACCACCACGTAAATACAATCCTTCCCGTTCACCTTGGGAAGCCCCGTTATGAAATCCATCGAGATACTTTCCCACTTATGTTTTGGAATTGGCAGTAGCTGCAGTAACCCAACAGGCAAAGTATGTTTAGATTTGTTCTACTGGCAGACAGCACACTCTCTCACATACTGCAACACGTCCCCTTTTTATCCTTTCCATGAATACCTCTCTTGTAGACTTCTGTACGTTTTGAGGAAGCCTAGGTGTCCTAGCAAGGGTGAGTCATGTAACTCCTTCAGGATTTTCTACTTCAATTTAGATTTAGGTATTAGGAATATCTGACTCTTATAGTAAATTATGTCATCTACTACTTTGTACCTGTCATCCTTGGCGATGCCATCCATTAGCTCATAGGCAAATGTGTTTTGGGAATATTCTACCAACAATTGTGCTTTCCAATCGGCTGAAATTTGGGTTAGGAAGCAAATAGTGGGCTTTCTAGACAAAGCATCTGCAACCACATTGTTCTTTCCTTTTACATATTCAATGTCAAAATCAAAGGCCTAAACCTTGCTTACCCATTTCTGTTGCCACTCGTTCAAATCCCTTTACTCCACAAAATATCTCAAACTATTGTGATCAATGCGCACGACAAACTTGGCACCTACCAGATACTGTCGGAACTTGGTTAATTCATGTAGGATGGCCAACATCTCTTTGGCGTAGATGGAATAGAGGCATTCTGTCTGCGTAAGCTTCTTGCTCTCATAAGCTATGGGTTGTCTATCTTGCATCAGTACTGCACCAATGCCTTCTCCAGATGCATCGCACTCCAAAATGAATGGTTGAATGAAGTCAGGTAATGCAAGTATGGGACAAGTGCTCAGTGCCTCTTTCAGTTTGTCAAAAGCGAGTTGTGCCTTTTCACTCCACTAGAAAGACCCCTTCTTTGTCAAATCCGTCAGAGGTGCGCTGAGCTGAGAGAATCCTTTGACGAACCTCCAGTAATAACTGCATAGCCCAAAAAATCCTCGCAAATCTGTGAGTGATTTTGGGGGAGGCCAATCAAGGATAGCCTGAATCTTCTCCTGATGCACTTGAACTTCATATTTACTGACAACATGCCCCAGGTACAATATTTCTGTCATGCCGAATTCAAATTTGAATTGCTTGGCGAACAAAGATTGCTCCTCCATGATGTTTAGGACTTCATTCAGATGCTTCAAGTACTCCTCCCATGTCCTACTATAAATAAGATCATCAAAAAATACCAATAAGTACTTACGTAGTTGTTTGTTGAAAATGCAATTCATACATGATTGGAATGTAGCAGGTGCGTTTGTCAATCCAAATGGCATGACCAGAAACTCGTAATGTCCGTAGTGGCAATGGAAGGCCGTCTTTTCTATGTCTTGCTCCCTCATGTGGATCTGATGGTATCCAAAACGAAGATCTATTTTTGAAAAAATAAACTGCGTCGTGCAACTCATCCAACAACTCATCTATCCTTGGAATGGGATACCTATTCTTTATTTTACTTTGTTCAATGCACAGTAGTCCACACACATGCGCATTGTCCCATCCTTCTTTTTGACCAAAACCATAGATAACGCGAAAGGGCTGGAACTGGGTCAAATCCATCCTTTCTCTAGCAATTCCTAAATCATTTTTTCGATCTCATCTTTGAATTTCTTCGGATGGCGGTACGGTGTGGTTACGACCGGCTTGGCTCCTGCTTCCATCTCGATAGTCTGCTCAAACCCTCGATGAGACAGTATGCCAGGAGGAATGTCAATGAAAACTTTATCATGTTTACTCAAAATATTCTGGAGTTCATCATCCTATGGAGGTTTTCGATGCCCTTTTATAGGTTCTGCCGAGATAAAACAATACGTAGCCTAGGCAACGTCATCATGCCGAAAAATTGCCTCCATCCGATGTGCAGAAACTTTCTTTAAACCTTCATTTGCCATTCCACGGAGGACAACCTTCTTTCCATCGACAACAAAAGTGAAGTCCATCCATTTGAAACTTTTCATCAAGTGTCTCCGTCCACTGTATGCCTTGAATAACTTCCATGTCATCTAGGTCTACTATGAAGAAATCCTCAATCACTATGTGATTCGCCATTGTGATACTTAGCTGAGGAAAAAGGTGCATGCAGGACAGAAGAGTCCCTCTGGCAACCTTGACCTGAAAGCTTGCATGCATCTCCATAGGTAGATTTCTTCTCTTCACTAAGGATGAGTTTATGAAATTTACAGTGGCTTCACTATCCAACATCACCGTAACCCGTTGTTCTTGGAGGGTTCCCCAACTGTGCACCTCAGGCTATTGGCTAGGGCAATGGTTCCTCTACACTGTACCAAAGCTGCAATTATTTCGGTACGGTTTAAACTGACCATGTTGGTGTCGTCGTGAGGTTGGTTGTCTTCGACAAGCATTTCTTCCTATTCGTCCTCATCATCAGACACGACCTCAATGTAATGAATCTTCCCTTTTCCAAGGCATCTATGACTAGGCTCCCAAGGTCCCTTGCAATTGAAACACAATTTCTTCCTTTGGAGTTCCTGTCTGGCAGCTTCGTCCAACAACTTCCTGGGCGGAGGTTTATTTTCCCTCGGAAATCCTGACAGTTTGGCATGTGAGTAACTTCGAGAGGATGATGAGGATGACGATGCCATACTTCATGCCTTAATGATAGCCTTCAACAGAGTGGAAGGGTTGAACCCCTTTACCCAACTTTTCAAAGGTTCTGTCAGTCCATCCATGAAGAGTACTACCCATCTTCTTTCGAAAATGTCCATGACCAAAACAGAGAGTTTTTGATATTTTGCAATGTACTGATCGACCGATCCATTTTGTCTCAGCTGTGCCAAATCTTTGAAATTGAGTTTCGGATCTTTACCATCAAATCGATTTATCAATCTCTTAGTGAATTTTGCGTAAGTATTTATCTGATCATGCCCCAGTGTGCTAATGCCGTGATGCCACCATTCATGCACGACTCCCTCCAGGTGCAGTACCGCAAATTTGATTGCTTCTTCTGGCATAAGATTCCACTGGAAGTAAGTATCGGCCTTCATTACCCACATCAACTTTCTTCTGAGATCGTCATTAAAATATCCTCTATTTCCGCCTCTCAAATATCTCATTCTCAGATCCGAGTAATCTTTGTAGGATATATCTTCTTCAAAATTTGCATTATTCTAGTCTTCTCTCAATTGTTCTTGCATCTCTTCAAAGGTTGGTTGTTTCCCTCCATGTTGTGTCTCCATCCATGAAGGAAAAGTCAGCATGGAAGGTCGAGAGTGTGCTGGATGAGAGTTTGATTTACTCGACATCGAGTCCACCCTGTGACCATTTTGTTCGCCAGATATTTAATTGTTCGCCAACTTCTTGAGAGTCTCTTCCATGAGTCGTTGTGTATCAATGATCTATGCTTGGTTCCTGACAAGTTCCCTCAGTAGTGCCACAAGTTCAACAGCTGTCAGTTCCAGTTCAGCAGCCATTCAATCAACGGAATGTGTCCTTCTCTTCCGGCTATAAACTCTCATTCACTGTCCACAGGCTAGCAGAATCAAAGAGCTCTGATACCACTGTAATGATCCTTACTAATGTCTTCTTTGAAAAAAAATGATTTTTCTTTCGCTTTGTGCAGAGGAACAAAAGGTCGTACAGTTCTGGGGTGTACAGTGTGACCAGGCGTTTATATAAGGAGGGTTGTACGGATGGAATGTTGGTCGTACGGACCCTTGCACTTGGTCATACAATGGCTATTAATGGTCGTACGGGAATGGTTGCACACCGTATGGTATTGAGACCGTCCAGTGAGGAGTGCAGGCAGATATATGTTGTACGGTGGCAAGTAACTAAGTCGTACAGTAGCACATGGATGTCGTACGATGAATGCAGGGAGAATGGAAGTATGGTGAGGGGAGGGGACAAGCAAGTTGTACAGTCTTATGGAATTGTGATGTCTGTATGGTAGCACAAAGGGGAGTCGAAAGGATATATAAAGCGGGTGAGACCAGTTGAGGTTGTATGTTTGTGCGGTAACAGGAGGACGAACGGTGAAATGAAGATGATGATGGACAATGGAGAAGTTTTGCGACGCTGTTTCAAACACAAGCAATATATCTTAAAACAAGAATAACTTGCAGATAATCAAAGACCGAATAGATACACACTTGTACCAAATAATAATATTCCACATAGAAAATGATGCTCCAATTTGCCAGATCTAAGCCAAGCAATACACAGAGGGAATAGGGTGAGGGTCGAATCCCACCAAAACCGAAAAGCCAAGTAGGAAAAATCTTTCACTTCCGAAATGGCGAACAACAGAGAATCTCAACTGGAATTTAGAGTACAAAGAAATAATCCAAATTGCATGATTAAAGACTACCTACAAGCGTGCTTAAATACCCATGGGAAACTTTTCGAGGGTGTACAAAGATAGCCGACGGCGACACAAACTATGGAAACAGAAATAAAAATGGGTCTGAGATATATTAAATCAATCAGCCCATTACAAATGTTTGATAAATGATTTATTTTATAACGGGAAAATTACACATGGAGCGTTGGAGATGAATGAGGAAGAACCAAATTAGCGATTAAGAGGATACAGTCAAGATCATATACATTCATCCAAGAATCCAACTCAGTAAATTCAAACACAATCAGGTTCAAGTCAATACAAATCTGAATAACACCGATGATCATTGGAGACGTACAATATCTACGAATAAAGTATCTTTGGATAGAGAGGTTACTGATTAAATAATATTTGGAACTAAGTTAATATATGTTTCTTATAAATCTGACTTACACAACAAACACGCATACCACATATAGTTGACATCTCATGAATCTCATCCACCCTCTATGAGGCAACAGGATTACCAAAGCCATGTGAACATGAAGGATTAGTGGTAATTAATATTCAGAAAGTTTCAAACTATGAGTGATTGCCAAAGTGATGTTTCCCAGGTCCAGCGATGGAAATATATGGGAGTAGCTATAGAAATCAAATCACCCAATCAGAATTGCAAATAGAAAGCATATTTCATATCAGTCAATGCACAACCAAAACAATGAATGAGTGTCCATAAGGAGACAATAAGATGTAGAATGAATGTGATTAACTCAACAAAGCAACCAATTGACCAATTATGAGTGATTTGCATTGAGTGATGAAGTATAGTGTCTTGATGTGACTGTTGTTCCACTACAACATCAAATACTTAATATTTCAAGAAGAAACACTAAACTCTCAATCCTCTCTTGATATAATGTCGTCTCACATGCTAAGCTTGCAAAGTAAGATCATAAAATGACTTCAAGGTTCCTTCTTAATTCTAAACTTCACTTCATTTTAAAATGTGATATGCTAGTTATCACAAAGGGACTTACACTATTCATTCAATGGATATCAACTCTTGCAACTCTTAAGATTTGGCTCTACAATGTGCAATGACAATGTAGTTTTGATTTTCCAACCCTTCCACTTCAAATTAAACTTAACTTCTACTACTACTTCTACCTCCAACTAGGAATGCAAGGAATTATGGATGTCTTGGACTCTAGTAGATGTAATCTCACCAACACCTCCACCCACCTAGTGCAAGCTTCTAAAGAATACACAAATGATTTTTACATCAATATCCTCTCTCTAATCTCATCATCTGGATGCAAACCAAAGATTGAACATCAATCGAAGTTAAGTGTTTTCATCAGCGTACCACGCAAGGCACCCTTACCATCGGCAAGAGGCTACTGGCCCAAATTTGTTCGAGTCGAACAAGTAAGCATCCACAATAACTTCCATTCAACTAAACTAATTCAACATGAGAAGAAATCTACTCCAAGTGAAAGATTGAGGAAACCATGTGATACTACAAAGCAATATTAAGTAATCCACCATGAAAAACCAATAATGAATTATCCATTACTTTAAAAAATATTATAGCAACAACTTCAGCAGGTGTCTCGCTTAGCTAGCCTATTCTACTCTAGCTTTCTAATCTTACCCCATTAACTAATTAATTACAAATGAGAAGGCCTTGGCCTTTTATAGTTGCTCAATTACAATGAAGGGCCAAGATCGATTCAAGATCAAGGGCTGAGATTTCATCCCACAAACTGTAATTAGGGTTGCCCAATTTACAACCAATTACATGAAGGCACCCATTTATGGACCGATAAGAAAATTACATTAATTTTGATAGCCAATGAGAAAATAGGACACTTGGCACAATTTGATTTGATTGATTGTGCTTAAAACTGAAATTTTCTAATTGGAGGCAAACAATTGCCACCTCATCATCCTTATTGTGTACTTGGAGTCTTGGCTTGTAGAGTATTCCCAACATTTGTGATTTTCTCCATTCTTCAAAATTTCCTCATGGAATTGACTTGAACCACCTACATCTTTGTGAACCCGTGAGCTTGATCTTTCTTGATTTCGTCTTGAGTTTGTGGGTTGTTAGCTTGACCATGAATCCTTTCTTCTCGCTTGAGTCCTTAGGCTTGAGCCATCTTCTTGCAGTATCCACTTGAAGTTTGAGGCATTGATTATCAACTTGCCCTCTAGCTTCTCTTTCTTGATTTCACCTTGCAAAACAAAGGAGAAGAGCATCGAGCTTGTGGAAAAAAATCTGAAAATAAAATCACATAGATAATCAAGATTCATCCCAATTTGCATTAAAATTCAATTCTCTTGCAACTCTACTCATTCAATTGGTCTTGAAGTAATTCAGATTTCCCTTTTAGATCATCCAAAGTTAGGCATCTCAGTGGTGATAACACCCAAATTTTTAAATTCAATTGCAAAAATAAAATCACCACCTTTGGAGCTAGGTTCACTTTTAGGAGGCAAAATATTTCTCGTTGAACAATTTTAGCACTTGGTAGTAGATGAGAAGGGACAAGAAAAATTTCAAAAGATGTGAAATTTCGACTAAGGGGGAGATTTCGGAAGATGCAAAATTTCCACCAAGGGGGAGATTTCGAAAGATGCGAAATTTAGACCAAGGGGGAGGTTTTGAAAGATTGGAAATTTCCACCAAGGTGGAGATTTAGCAAGATTTGAAATTTCCACCAAGGGGGAGATTTTGGAAGATGAGAAATTTCAACCAAAGGGAGGGATTTTGGAAGATCCGAAATTTCCACCAAGGCTTGGCATTTTTAAGGTTTCTTCATTCTAACATTCCTTGGCCATTCCCTGCACTATTCTTAATCATGATGTTGCCTTCATGCCATAAACCAATTTTCTAATGCCTTATAAGATGATGGAACTTGGGAGACTCAATGTGGGGGAGATTTTGGAGGATGCAAAATTTCCACAGTGTAAAATTCCAAACTTACGAAATTTTCACCGAAGGGAAATGTTTTTTGAGAAATTATCAATTTCTTCCCCTCATCATTCTAATATTGCAATACTTAAGTTGTCACCAAATAAAAGGCTTGAGTCTTGAGATTTTAGGGAGAAATGAGAGGAAGATTTCAGAAGATGCAAAATTTCCACCAAAGGGGAGATTGTGGAAGATGGAATTTTTCAACCAAGGGGGAGATTTTGGAAGATGCGAAATTTCTACCAAGGGGGAGAGTTTGGAAGATGCGAAATTTCCACCGAAGGGAAGATTTCAAAAGATCTGAAATTTCCACCAAGAAGGAGATTTCAGAAGATCCAATATTTCCACCAAGACTTGGTTCTCTCACAAACTTCTTCCCGTTTTCCAACATAGAAACCCATCTCTCCCGAACGAAAAATTTCACTTTCCTCTTGGACATAGACCACCAAAATTCCCCTAAGTGGCATCAAAATACTTATACAAGCCTAAGACCGAATCGCTTCCTACTGAGCCAAAATCGCCCAAACTCATCCCGGACTTGGAGACTTGAAATAGTGTTGCCAACCAAAACCATCTGGAACAAATACTCCAGTCGGCTAAAATCAAAAAAGAGAGGGTACCATTTGCAATGGGGCAATGGTGTGAAAACCACACAACACAATGCAGTTGGAAGTTTTGATTCTCTCTAAACTAATTCCTCGACGAGAATGATTCAGATCAAATTGTAAATTGTTTAACAGTTGAGTGAATAACAGCTAAGCATCATCAAAAACAGAAGAATATTATAAAACAGTAGCAGCAGATAAAAGGAAGAATGAGCAGTATCGAACCTTGCTTCAGTAAGGAACAAGGAATTGAGAATTATAACAGCCGACACTACTGACAGAGAATAAGATCAGTCATGGACTGATATATACATAAATTTCTATATCAGGAATAAAATTGAAAAGGAAACATATCTCCTGCATTTCACTACAGGGCATCAGGTAGAGACATAATTGTTCCACTGCACAGAATCAGAGCAAATAAGGAAGAGATTAGTGATACAGCAACATAGACTGTTGAAAGTTGAAACAATCAATTCCAAATATACAATATTCAAGTCATAAGAATAATAATAAACAGGCCAATCAAACTGTGTCTAATATAACCAGACCAGTACATATATAAATTATTAAATACCAGCAGCACAGTACATACTCTGTTAACAAACCAGATTTATGTATCACTGATGTAAGTGCCTACCATATCATCTATTACTTCAATAACATCATATTCATAATAATGCTGAATTAGAAGAACAAGATGTAGTGTAGGTCAGTTAATCCAACTAATAGGCCATTTTGATATGGGTAAGGATCAACGTCGCTATAAGATTCCTTGAGGATTAACCAAGCTAGGATCAAGTAGCCTTGAGGTTGCTCCAAGATGGGATTAAGGGTTTGGATCCTTAGAAACCTTGAGGAAGGCCGATGATGGTTGGCTTTAAAACGACCTACAAATCCCAATATTCTTTTTGAATCAGCACTATAATTGAAATAGCATGAACTTTTTAATTCACATATAGTTTATTTATATTACTTACCTATAAAGGTAGCCTTAGGAAAGAAAACAGAGGTATATTCAGGATAGTCCAACCAATCTATTATTTTGAGATGGGTAGGATCAACGTCCCTATAGTTGCCTTGAGGTTTGACCAAGATGGGATCAAGTTGCCTTGAAGTTTGACCAAGATGGGATCAAGTATAAGATTGGAATAAATTATCTTGACTCACATTTTCTTCAACTTATACATATACATATATACTATTGATCAAGTATGGTTGTAGGATTATATTAAAGAAGTAAAATTTGTAAATCATCTTCTCAACTCTAGTGAATTGTAAGGCATTAATCAAGAATGCATGTATTATGTGTCTACATCATGTTTGCTTCGTATTTTCATGCATTTATGTGTCGTGTCGTGTTCTCATGCATCCATATGTCTACTTTGTTATGCTTTGTGTCTTCATGCATACTAAAACCCTCTTGCAGAAAATTATATGCTTTTTTTGATGGTTTTCCAAGAAAAGTTATGTATAAATGACTTTTTTGCTTGAGGACAAGCAAAATTGAGCCCGTGGCTATACAGCCACGAAAATGCACTTCCTTTACATTGCTTTTTTTAACTTTTTGAAAAATTGACTAAGTCCTCTCCTTCGTAAGGAAGTGCATTTTCGTGGCTGTATAGACGTTGCCCAAAATTGAAAGGGGAGGGCTGTGATATCCCCGTAGAACAAAATATAGATAAATAATAAATCAATAAAATAATAGTAATATAAATAATAATATAGTTATGATTTATTATAATCATACTAAATATTGCATAATGTATTACTTTACAATATGAGAATTAAATATATTTTTAATAATATATATAGTAAATATATTATGAGATAGTATTGAAAGTAAAATTATTAATAATATATATGAAATATAACTTATATTATTGTTAAAATAATATATGTTATGTTACTAATTTATAATTAGTATAATATAATTATTGTTATGAAAGGATAAGACTCTAAGATGGAAAACTATATATATAATATTAGCATTGTGAAATCAGTAATTCAGATGTTGAGAAATATGGAAGAAATATAGATTAAACCAGTTTAGAGACAGTTCCAATGAATTATTAGATTGATGTTGTGACAGGGGACATTAAATTTTTCCCCCTTGGTAATGTGAGCTTGGCTTATGTATATGAATGTATGCACATATATATACATACATACATGTATAACACTAAAAACTTAAAGAAATGTATAGTATTGTAAAGCTAAATACATTTGATAGTGTGATACTTCATTGATCAATGCCAAATGCCAAAATGGTAGTGATAAAGATAGATACTAAATGTCAAACTTTAGTGAAGGGAGGCCTTTAATCATAACTCAAGGCAAACTTCTCGTAACTGGAACTGTTGGACTCCTCATGGTCAAGATCCACCAAACAAACACCAACCCTCACTATATCTGACGCCACTATAACCTCATCATCATCAATTTGTGCTGGCTCCATTGGCTCTACACCCTATCATGCTATTAGGGTCTTCTTATAAACACGTGTGTTGTGGTCAATGATACATAAGGCAATATGTATAGCCACTAACTTCTTTGCTCTCCTACAAGTAAGTTTGTTCTACTTATGAGAGTAGATGAAGCTATAAATAGACCAATATCTCTTTGGAGCTGAAGAATTAGAAATCTAAAACAAGAGGCTGTAAAGTTTTTGGTAAGCTTATATCAGACTTATAGAATGAATTTTGTTTTCCAGAATCTTACTGATTCAATATTAATATGTTGCAGATTTAATCTTCAATTTGGATCAGTGCAATATATGGAAGAACTTTTACATATGCATGTCCAAGCCTTCAGAAATGATGGAATGCTTCTAACCGCTGAACTGTATTGATATTCAGATCTTGCTTGATATTAATTGATTTATATATCAACAAGAATGAGTTCCTTTGAATATATATAACATGTGAGTAGGTACGTTGGGGATAAATGGCCATGTCTAATTAGAGACATGACCATTCACCATTGTATCTAATCATATGTTAGTTAACATTTAACAAATGCTAACAATGATTGGTATATATAATCACCAATTCAATAATGTGCATTGCCCACACATGGAACTTGATAATTCAAAATAGGCACTTACACAGGTCGATAATCTTTCAAGGATCCGCATCAACAATCATGCCGATAATGCCATCAAATATGTGAACTTGTATCAAATGAAATATATATAAATGCATCTGACATATTCAGATTTTGATTTCAGATTATCATTGAACATATATGAATAGACTGATATGTATATAATATTAGATGAATGAAAAGTATCTAATATGCCTTCCTTTAGGGTTAGAAGAAAAAATGGCCCCACAAGCCGCGGGTCCTCCCAAATTCGGCCGGGTCTGAGCAGGGTCCCTGTTTGGGACTGTGTGTGGACCCACAGTCCCAAACAAGGACCCTGCCCGGACCCGCAGCAGACCCGGGCTCGAATCCAGACCCAGATGAATCCGTATCTGGACCTGAGCTCCAAGGTCCAAACCTGGTAACGTAGATTTAGAGGGCTTCGTGGAGTGCGCAACCCATTTCACCATTGCCAATTTGCAGATTTCAGTTCCAGATCAGATTTTTCAAATTGTTGGAGTTATGGGTATGTTTAAAATGTATTTGTAAATCATTTTAGCTATCTAAATATTTCCCATACTCTTCATCCTAAAAATAATTCTGATTTCTATCTTCTTGTGGAGCGTTATATTGTCAATTCCTAAGATATTATGTTGCTACAAGTTTCATTATTGTGAAACAAATATTCTGCATCTCTCTACAACAAAAAACACTCAAAAAAGGACAAGCAAGTCACACAAAAAACAGCAGGTGGATATTACAATGTTTTTGTATGCACACGCATACATTCATCAGTCCATCCGTTAAATTCTCTAATAATAGAAGCATGGGAAATTAATAAAAAATATTGGCGTGATTTTTTACCTTGGAACATCAGGTCTATTAACCATTTCAGTGCGGATTTGATGAATATTGGAATTTCGAACAAAAGCACCTTCAGGGTTTACCAATGACTGAAATGTACTAAACTCACCACCAGCAAGATCTTGAGCAGCAAACTCAATAATTCTAGATGTTCTACCAAAGCCATTAGTTTCAATATCAAACACAATAACTGTTGCCTGTTTTCTTGAATTAATTTCTTCTGTACGCTTCACAAGCACATCCCTTGCTTGATTTGTTTTCAATGGACTCATTTGAGTATGCATTTCTTTGTATGCCTTCATTTGACTTATTTCTTTTCCCTTTGGCTGCTTCAGATGAGCATCCATAGCTTGATGTGTTTTCAATCCATTGGACTTGTGTTTTTTTTGTATCAGTTTCCCTTGGTTGACTGCCTTTCTAACTGTCCGTTTGTATGCTTGAGTACTGCTTGATGTAACATTTCTTCCGCTGTCATGTTGCTTGTATGACCAGAACCAAGATATTCTACTTTTAAAAATGGCTGATATATTCTGCACTGTATCTGACCCAAAACCCACAACAGATAAATTCTGGACTAAAGTTGAGTTCTTGACAAAGTAATACATATTTTAAAATGGACCTGTGAAACTAGGAAAGCTGCTCAAGTTACTTTTGTGCTGGATGCTTTGTTGTGTCAAAGGGAATCTGCCCAGTCAAAGAAACCTTCATATCCAGCCAATCTGCTTGTACCTAGAGAAATTATCAATTATAAGAGAAAATAGCACATGCTTAAATAGTTGCAAAAAGTAGTTTCTATATTTACAACTATTTCAGAATAAGTGTTTCCATCATGTGCTTTCAAATGTGTCCAGTTCTGTTGAGCAGGAATGACATGTTCATTTTTTAGATGATTTTGTCATTTCAATAATAAAATTTGAAAAAAAATCAAGGCAAGAAAGCAGATTTTAAAGAGTTACCAACAACAGGAATTTTTAGAGAAGAAAATAATAAGAATATTGAAGCTAGAAAGCCAATTTCACAAATGTGAATGAGATAGAGAACATATACCAATTTGACCACATGCAGATTTTAGAATAAATTCTGCACCATAAAATTCAAGCCATCAACCAAGGAGAGTGAAGATCTCCTTATCAAGCATCTTAACCATGCAACAGCCTTTTTGTATAGTTTCTCTCATAACAAAGAACATTTAACTTGCTACCCTGAGGATGAATGCAAAGTATTTTTACCTTTAGCATTGGGAATTATCACATCAGAAATGTCGCAATGAAGACATAATGTACTGAATAAATGCTATGGTGCATCTTGTCAGATTATAAAGAATAAAGTTCAAAGAGTATTCCTTTCTATCATGTCACATGGATATGATGCATAGAGCAAGTGAGAATGCCAGTAATCCCCTATGTCAGTTTAATGGATTCATTCATTTCTTATCTCAAGAATTATAATTGTTGTAATTTTCTATTAAATTATATTCTTAATACTACAATTGATCTACAATAGAAATTTTTTTTTAAAAAAGTGTGTGTGCATGGCTAACAGCACAGTAACAAGACTGAAAAAAAATTCCTGCTTGGTCATCTTACAATATTTGGTTGGTATTGGTATTGATGTCATGAGTCCTAATTGATGAATGAACAATACAATATACCCTTCAAATATATGTATATTATTTAAATATTGTTCTAAATACACAAGACCTTATTGTAATATATATATATATATATATTGTAAATTATGGATAACATATTAATTAATTAATATAGTTATCCATTTATAATCAATATAAACAATAATAACGATCAATGTCAATAATTGATTATATGCAATTTAGATTATTGGTAATAAACCATATCTATTAATCAATCACCAAACATTATCATAACTTAATCAATATATAATTTATTAAACAAAGTGATTGGTCATAATTATTCATAAATAAACAACTAACGGTCGTAATTTTTGTAGGGGTGCATACATGGTCATATAGATATTAGAAAATTGATGGGAGACCAAGCATCATTCATGCTAAGCACAACAAAGGGTAAAACAAGCATAATAAGCTACAGTGCATGAACTGCGCAATTGAGGGGACCTACGGAACATTTTAGTGGTATCAGGGCTGGTGATTTTGCCAATGTATTGGGTAGTAGATGCAAGTGTACACCAAAAGGATATACCATTATGTTGACAGAATGAGGGAAACTCAAGATCCTGCAGCAAAAAACATGGCACTATTAAGGGAGCGAACTATGAAGCCAAACATAGCTCAACATCACCATGGCCAAAGGGGAAGAATGACAACAACTCATGGAGGAGACATTGTGGAAGGTGGTAGAAGGGAAGACGGATGGAGAACAAAATGGGCACAGCGATAATTTTGTCAAAGGGAGAGAAAGCCCTCAACATTGATGCTCTCGACCATCGATGCCCAAATTTCAGCCAAGAACCATGTCAATGTGATTTTAATCCACTACAACAAGCAAAATCAGATACCCCATGTTAGCCAAGAACCATGAACCCACTCAGAGGGTGGTACAAAGACTTTCACCTTAATTTTCTCTCACAGAGAGGAATACATTACAAGTAGTTTCACTTAGAACTTCTCATAGAGAAGATATCATTCACAAAGGATTGCACCTCATAAATTCTCCCTTTGAACAATGATCCTGGGAAGTCAGGTCCAATAATGCTCTCTTCCCCAAGGATTCTTGTCAGACTCACTCTGAATTTGATATCTAATTTTCTAGTGATAATTCATCACTTCTTCATGATATACATAGGAGTAGGTCCATCAAAATCATGTAGTCACACAGATGTATCTCTAGACTTCCTCTGAATATCAATCTTCTAAGCTCCTACTTTGCTTTAAAAGAAGTGCCATACTCCCTCTTAATGTAGAAGAATCTCATAATCTCAGTCATCAAAGATGTTTGCTTCAAGAGCATCATTTTATCCATCTTGATCATCAAGGTCTTTGGAGCTACTATCTTTCTTTTCCTGTAAGAATATCCTAAAGGAAAAGATCAAGGCCAATAACCCTTATAGTATGTACAGAATTATGAGAGATACTACAAAGAGTAGATAAATGTAAAAGATAAGAACAATACTTATTTGCACATGAAGATTCAGAATTGACTTTTTAGATTATTTGAGAATGAAACATCTCCCCTCTAAATAAGATTCAAGTGGGAATGGAACATTGACTAATATTCCCCCCACAATGTAAAATTTCCACTCATTCTTATATTGTTGAACAATTTTGTATCAAATATGACAACTCCTTTCTAATTCAACTTGCTCTTTTCATCCATTGAAGGTCCAAACATTCATTTGGTTTAACAATAGAAGTGAACATGTCCTTCCATTTTCTCAAACTCGTCCATAATACGCCAATATCTTGATTAAGTATGATTGTCCCACATGTATGAATCTACAACTCATATGTCAAGTTTCATTCATCAAAAAGAGACTCGTAGATGGCTCAAATGAATTCTTACAAACTTCATTAACATCTCACAACTCAAATTTCCTATGTTCATGCAAAGGTATTTGTTTGATCTTTTGATTAAACCTATATTACGCACATCTTGCAATCTATGTATTCCAAATTTATATCATTAGTGAATCTATCACAACGTGGTTTACTCCCTCTTAATCAATAAGACTAAGTTCATTGAAGGTTAACTAAATAGCAAACTCAGTCTTCTCCCTCTCTTTCAAGGTTGCCTCTAATAACATGTCTGGCTCCCTCT
Source organism: Cupressus sempervirens (assembly GCA_028749045.1). NCBI lineage: Eukaryota > Viridiplantae > Streptophyta > Pinopsida > Cupressales > Cupressaceae > Cupressus > Cupressus sempervirens. The sequence goes on from CM053787.1 coordinate 654,218,372, forward strand.
CAACCTAGCTTTTCCTAAAAGAACATACTCAAAAGAAAAGATATAAAAAATGGAGTAGGCCCATTAAAATCACATAGTCATGAGGTATATTCATGAAGCACAGTCCTCTTGACTACTACAATTGATCACTGGAAATCCATCTCAACATAGTTTACTCCCTCTGAATCAATATGATCGAGATTACCGAAGGTTGACTGAATCACATCCTCTATCTGCTCCCTCGCTTTCAAGGTTACTTGAAATGTCAGCCTCCCTTGAATCTCAATCTCCCTTTCTTACTGCAAGAACATTCTCGGAGGAAAAGATCAAGGTATATAGCTCTTATAGAAAAATTACAAAGAGACTACAATAATAAATAGTTTGCACAAGATCATTTCAATAACATCAACATAAATATATATATACACACACTTCAATCTATGTTTTAATATACATCTTATCATAAATATAATAGCACTATATATTTATATAAGAAAAATAATGTCTCATAAAGATATGTATACATACATGTATACATGTATACCTAGATGTATACATACATGTATACATGTATACATGTATGTATACATGTATACATGTATGTATACATACATGTATACATGTATACATACATACATGTATACATGTATACATATATGTATATATATATATATATATACACTTTATGTTTTAATATACATCTTATCATAAATATAATAGCACTTTATATTTATATAAATGTCTCATTAAGAATCTCATATAAACAATGTGAACAAATACAACTTAATATACCTTTTATACTCACCGAAAAGTGATTTGTATGTTTAGTGCATATATTACCTTGAACCTCACCAAAAAATGCTTTCGTCATGAAGCAATGCCTCTTCGAGAGTATATCGGGCTGTATACTAATCATGTCCTAAAGTTTTTGTCACTCAGTTCTAATATAGTTAACCAAAGTCGAGAGGCACCCTCACAATGTCTTGTGGTTTTATCACCAAGACTTTAACTTTCTTCCAATTAGTGATTACTGGCAGCAATGTATAGAGAGTCAATTCCTCTATCAAAATGAAATCTTTACTTGTTTGTAGGTATCACATCGTTGATTTCATAATCTCCCTTCAATATTCGATGTCTTCTTTGTCTTTTATATATGTATATTATCGGATTGTTTTCACTCTCTACACAACTGATGCCTTTTACTTTGCAAAATAGTCATATACAAATTGATCCTTATGCTAAGACTAACTCACTTGTCGACTATTATATTTAAGTGGTCTTCATACCAATTTTATTCCCTTCTAAAAAAATGTTTATTTTCTTTCTTCATCCTACTCGGCAATCTTAAGCCGTGTGACCCATCGCAATTACCAATACTTCGCTTGATGCCTCCTTGATGTACTAACCTAGGTCACTAGTTTGATTGATGTTGACTAACTACTAGTCATGCATTTAGATATTGCTTGCTTGCTTTGTATATTCAATATAATGGAGTTCCATGCTTAAATATCCCCCTTGCATTTGCATTCCACATAAGTTCAATGTAATGGAGTTCCATGCTTAGATATCCCCCTTGGATTTGCATTCCACATAAACTTTGATTCCACTGGGCCTGATGAATATATAGCACCCGTTTGAATATGCCCTTCATTGGGCACTTTGGCCTCGTCTGGTGGAGATTATGTCTCGTGTTATCATGGCACTTGCCATGATATCCGACATTGGCTGCTTTGTTTAATATGGCATTTTTCTTTTCAATGTTTCATGTAAGCTCTTCCTTATGTGGCTATGATCTCATCTAATGTATATAAACTTCCTTCAATCTATGCTACCCATCTATTAAAGACATTCTTTTAATCCCTTCCTATTGCCTAATATGCTTGATTAATAGTTCTCCTTGGTGATGAATATGTATATATTTTATCTTCCGCTACTATCTTGCCTAGTATTTGCAATGACTACTTATATCTATGTCTCACATGGCAATTTCTTTTGTTGTAGTGATACAAATATTCGCACACCCAAAACCACAGTGGCGTTGAAGCAAGCGTATGATTTTTACTAATCCCAATTTCACCTGAAGAACTCCCGAAGGACTCAGAGCAATTAAGTGTTGTTGTAACCGAAGACTAGGATGCCTCAGACCAACTAATGAATTCAATCCAAATTTAGTACAAACCCCCTTTGCAAGATATGATTATTAGCTTAGTTACCGGATTCATGCATCTGGGGCCCGAACTAAATTTGGGTCTGTACCTGGTCCAAATTTGTGATCCGGTCTATGTGGAGCATAGTAACGAGAATCGCTCGAAAATTGCGTGGATCGGTGATTCAACGATCAGATTCATCACGGGCGATTTTTTTAGAATCGAAAATCGCCATAGCCGATTTTTTGTGGTGAATCACATGAATCGCCGATATCAGCGATCCATGCAAAAAATCGCATGAATCGGTGCCAAAAATCGGCAAGAAATCGCCCACGGCCAAAAAAGTATGGAGTTGGAAATTTTTAAAAAATAACTTCTTTTTTTTAACTTTCTTTTTGACCCATTCTCTTTGTTATAACCCTAAAGGACCTTCTATTTGTTAAGCATGAGTAGAAGAGAGGAAAAGTGAGAGAGAAGAAGAGAAAATAAAAGCCATAGGTTTCTAACCGACAAGAAGGAAGAGCACCAAAGAGATCAGCAAGTCATTTGGGGAGCCCATCAATTGCATTGAGAGCATTAAGGAGCCAATAGCAACACTCCTCAACTCATTTGCAAGAGGTAAGTGCTCATTTTTTTCTTGCATGTTAGTGTATTATGCATTTTTTGTTAAATTTTTAGTGTATTATGCATTTTTTGTTAAATTTTTATAGTTTTCAAGATTATTAGTTTAAATCTTGAATGTTCTTTATTTTTACTAAGTTGCAAACTAGGGTTTGTTGTTTTGTAACTTTTATTAGCTTCAAACTTTGATATTTAACATAAAAAAATTTATTGCAGCAAGCTTTGCTCTCATTTTTCGCAAATTCGCAATGGGTAAAAAAGATGAATGTTGGAAATATAACGAAGAGTTTCCTGGAAGAACCAAATATCAAACCAAATGTATGTTTTGTAAAGAAAAAATAACTTCCGGAGGTATTTATAGATTGAAATACCACATTGCTGCTATACCTGGACACGATGTTACAGTTTGCACTCACCAAACTCCTAAGGCAAAGCGCACTTTCTTAATGGCATTAGAAAAAATTGAAAAAGACAAAGCAAATAGGAAAATGCAACTTGAAGGGTTAGGGGTATTGGCTCCCATGTTCCCGCATCCGCAGCCACATCCACATCTGCATATGCATCAGCTTCTACATCCGTAGGTTGGGTTGGAGAGGGTTCTTCTAGGCCTCCTTTTATCCTAGTTCTTCTACTCGTGCTAGTGCTAGTGCTAGTCGGTCACATACTGAGATAGAGTCCCACACCAACCTATTGCAGCCTAGAGTGTGGAAAAACAAAATGAATAGTTACTTTGTGCCTCGCACTACTCCTGGTTCCCAACCCACAGTTGAGGGCATGGGCTTGAACAAGGAGATTCATGATGCTGCCAGAAAGGAGATATGCAAATTTTGGTACTTTTGCAACATTCCATTTATTGCAACCAAGTAATTGATTCTTTTTTCTTTGTTTTCTTTAAAGTTAAAATTAAAAGTAAAAGTAAAACTTTAATTATATCTACTTGTTTTATAATTTGAGTCTTTGACATCTAAATTTTTATTTGTGACACAGCTCCTTATTGGCAGAACATGATAGATGCAATTGCTATTTGTGGTCCGGGGTATAAAGCCTCAATTGAGGTTGAGTTGAGCGGATACCTCTTGGATGAAATGGTAGAGGACATGAGGGCTGAGCTCGAGGAGAACCGAAAGGAGTGGATTGCAAAGGGTTGCACCATCATGACTGATGATTGGACAGATAGGAGGAATAGAACACTCCTCAATTTTCTTGTATCCTGTGGAGGTGATTGATCATTCTACTTTCCTACATACATAATTGTAAATTTTGATTTGTTGAATGCTAATTTGTTGATGATCCATTTAATATTATAATTCGTTGTTTTGTTACTTGTAGGATATACCATGTTCATCAAATCCATTGATGCTTCTGCACATGTAAAAAATGCCACATACTTATGTGAGGCTATTGAGGAAGTCATAGCAGAGGTGGGGGAACAAAATGTGATCCAGGTGGTGACGGATAATGCAACAAGTTATGTTGCTGCAGGTAAACTTTTAACTTTTCAAGTTTTGAAAATAAATTTATTTGAATTTCTAATTGACTTAAAATTGTTGTAGGTAAACTTTTGATGGAGAGGCACTCCACCATATTTTGGTCCCCTTGTGCGGCACACTGCATTGACCTCATGTTGGAGGAAATTGGCAAACTTGAGTTTGTCAAGTCATGTGTGGAAAGGGCAAAAAAATATGCAAATTCATTTAGAATCATTCATTTGTCCTTAGCACAATGAGGAAGTCCACAAAAGGCAAGGAGTTAGCTCGCCCAGGTATCACGAGGTTTTCTCGAATTTCATCACAGTCCTTGTTGACATCAAGGGATGAATTGAGGAGCATGTTTGTTGGGCGGGAGTGGATTTCCTCTTCCTATGCTACAACCACTGCAGGGATAGATGTGGCGGATTGCATATTTGATGAGGATGGTTTTTGAAAACCCGGTAGAGAAATCCTTAAGGTAATTTTATTGCAATTTAACATTTAGTATTTTACTTTTACTTTAAGTTATATTATTTTATATTTAAGTTTTGACTCAAATTTTTTGTTTTACTTTATATGTAGGTCACTGAGCCCCTTGTAGCTTTGCTACGAACTGCTGATGGGGAGAAGTCCTCTATGGGCTACATTTATGAGGGCATGGATAGGGCCAAGGAGGCCATCAGAGCCTAATATGCAGGAGTGTAAGAGAGGTATGGCCCTATTTGGGACATCATCGATAGGAGATGGCAGAATCAACACCATCGACCCATCCATGTAGCAGCTTACTATCTGAATCCAGCATTTTGTTTCCGTCCTGAGTTCAAGGTGGATGCGAAGGTTCTCATTGGCTTATACACAGTAATTCAGAGGTTGAGTAGTGATGAAAATAGCGTTGCTACGATTGTTGAGCTAGACCAGTTCAACAATAAAGAGGAGCCACTTTTCTCTGGCAGGATGGCCATAAATGCTCAGACAACACTACAGCCAAGTAAAAATTAAATAATATATTCAATGTTCATGAATCTAGATTCTAAACTTAAAGTTGATTATGTAATTTTAGAGTTAACTTGTAATTTGTAAATGAGACTAATTGTTTCTATTTTCCCTTATTTCAGATAGATGGTGGCAAATGTTTGGGGCCACAATCCCAAAACTTCAAAAAATTGTCATCCGTATTCAGAGCCAACCAAACAGCGCTTCTGGATGTGAGCGCAGTTGGTCCATGTTTGAACACATCCATTCGAAGAGGAGAAACAGGTTGACAGTGCAAAAGTTGAATGATCCTGTCTTTGTTCATTACAACCTATGTCTTAGGATCAGACAGATTTTGGGCACTAACTCCTCTCCGATCATTCTAGAGGAGATTGATCCAGAATCAGAGTGGCTCACAGAGGTTGTGGATCTAGTCTTCACTGAGCAAGACCGTGCGTGGGTTGACCAGGTGGATATAGAGGCTGAGGCAGCTAGAGCACGTTCTTCAGGCATTGGTAGACGCACACGTGCACGCACAGGCACAGGCCCTAGCGACATTCGTGAGCCCATCTTACATGCGGGAGATATGGCTCGACAGTCCTCTAGGACCTACATTAGACGCCTTGCTACTAGGCAGACTGGATACTCAGAGGCTGAGGTTAAGGCTACAGCCGAGCTTGAGGATGATGATGACTATGAGTCTGAGGCTTGAGCTATAGCCTTGTTTTTATATTTTGTTTACAAATATTGATACTGAATCATTGATAGACATATGTTTCAAACTTTCACAGATCTTCATCTTAGATTCTTACATACATTCTATGATTTAAATCATTATGATCATTTGATTTCTATTTACTTCAGCTAGCCTACAATTTACATTTTAGATAACATAGTTACGTATGTGATGGATTTTATGTTCCAAACTTCCATGTTTATGTATGTTAAGTTTTAACTTCTATTTGATGATGTTATAGTGTGTTTAAGTTATATTCAATAAAGGGTGCATGAAATAAGTTTAAATTGTTAAAATCTTTAAATTTAAAGAGTTTTTTCAAATTTGCCGACTCATCGCCGATTCATTGCCGATTCACGATTCGATTCGGCCTTGCCGATTCCGATTCACGTTACTTTGATGTGGAGTCCACATAGGGTCTGCATTTGACCCAGTAGATCTGAGTGGATTCAGCAATCCACAAATCTACTTGGACCCGCACGGTCAAATGTGGACCTAAGTAAATCTTCAGGCCAAAAAAATGTGGGCCCAAAAAAATCATAAAAAACAAGTTTTTTTATTGTTTTTTTCCTTCTACCTATCCCTAAAATGACACTTTTTACTTGTCTAACTTGTTTTAGACTCATTTGCTCTCTCATTATTGCAAATTTAAAGTGAAATGATTGAATACCAAGGAGATAGATTGTGGGGTGATAAACTCTTTCCTAAAGGCAGATTGGAGTGTTGAAGGTATGCATTTGAACCATTTTCTTTAGTTTTTTCGTCATTGTTTCAAGTTTTTCAAAAGTTTCAAATTTATTCCATGTTTTATAGAAGTTTTGAACTACTTTTTTGTTTTTGTTTTTGTTTTTGTTTTTGTTATAGATTGTAAGTGCAACAATGAGTAGTCAAAGCTCAATGGTGGGGAGGGATTTCAACAATTTAAAATTGATAAAGGGTTTCCTCTATGGAGACATACTTACAAAAATTGCACATTGTAGTGGAGGTGGAGGGTTCATTTGGAAATGTTATTTTTGCCAAGCACAATATAGAAGCTCCTACTCTAGAGTCAAACTCCATTTCTTGGGCCCTAGGTGTAGAGGTATTAATGTGTGAAGGGCTTGACATGAAAATAGTAGCATTTTTAAAAGAACAAGAAAATGCTGATAAAATAGTTTCAAAAGGGAAAAAAAGTTATAGTGAGAAGAAATCTATCAAACCACCCACTCACTAAGCCTCTAGAGATCCTTTCTTTCCTATAGAGGATGATGATTATGTACAAGAACCACAAAACAACACCCACAAGAAAGGCCCTTTAGATACGACTTTTCAAAATGAGTTAAGAGATAGAGCTGATGAAAAAGTTGGACATTGCCCGTTTGCAAATGGTGTTCCATTTAACATAGTTAGATCACCCTATTGGAGGGAGATGGTGGTAGTAATAAAAAGTGCACCTTATGATTACCATGGCCCTGGATATGAAAAGTTGTGCACCACCTTATTGCAAAATGAGAGAAAAAATGTAGAGACCTAACTCAAGCCCACAAGAGATTCTTGGGTTCAAACAAGTGTGTCTATTGCCTCAGATGAATAGAAAGATTGCAAAAACCATCCTTTGATAAATGTTATTGATGTGTCCCCTAAAGGGGCAATATTTTTTAATGCAGTTGATTGTGAGGGGCAAGTAAAAGATGTTGAGATTATTGCTCACATTCTCATTGATTCCATAAAGGCAATGGGTAGTGACAATGATGTACAAGTTGCTACAGACAATGCAAAAGTTTGCAGGGTTGTGGGTGCATTGTTAGAGGCTAGATATGATCACACCTGTTAGACACCATGAACCATCCATTCCCTCAATTTGGTGAAGCAAGTCACTGGCACAAAAACAGATTGGGTGAAACAAACATAAGAGGGTGAGAAGATTCAAATGTTTGTGACAAACAACCATATGTCACAAGCAACTTTCAGAAGTTTCTCCAAACTGGAGTTATTGAAGATAAATTTATAATTTAATATATTTAGTTTAATTTACAAAATATCAATTTATGTCATGTTTTACATAATTAAATGTGTTGCTAACTTACTATTAACATGTTTTTATGTGGTTAAAACCCTCTTTGCATCACACACAATAGTCCTTAGATGACTTGAGAGGGCAAAGGAAGCATCATCACAAATGGTGATTAGCAACCAATGGGGCATTTGGAAACAATCCACTACAACAAGGGCCCAAAAGGTCAAGGCAATGATATTGGACAATAATTTGTGGACTTGGGTTGAATATTTATTAGAATTCACCGATACAATCATGTCTATGCTTAGGTTTGCCAACACAAAGCCATGATTGGGGGACATCTATGATGCCATGGACTCCATGTTGGAGAAAGTCAAAGTGGTAAGTTATAATACATTCCTCTATCCAACTTTATTATTATAAAGATATAGCTAAACTTAAAAAGTTTAATTTACATAACTTACATCAAGATAATTTACATGAATATCATTTGATATTCATATCCTAGGTCATTCAAAGGAGAGAGAATGACCCTACAGACACCTCATAGAAGCAATTGTTCATCACCGTTGGAACAAGATGATTACTCCTTAGGTGACTTGTGAGGGTGAAGAAAGCATCGTCACAAATGGTGATTAGCAACCAATGGGGCATTTGGACAACAAGGGCCAAACAGGTCAAGGCAATGATGTTGGATGATGATTGGAAGGCTCGGGATGAATACATATTTGAATTCATCGATCCAATCATGTTTATGCTTAGGTTTTCCGACACGGATCAGCAATGCTTGGGGGACATCTATGATGCCATGAACTCTATGTTTGAGAAAGTCAAAGTGGTAAGTTATAATCCAATCCTCTATCCAACTTTATTATTATTAAGATATAGCTAAACTTAAAAAGTTTTAATTTACAAAACTTACATCAAGACAACTTACATGAATATCATTTGATATTCATATCCTAGGTCATTCAAAGGAGAGAGAATGGCCCTATAGACACCTTATACAAAAGGTGTTGGCAATTGTTCTTCACCATTGGAACAAGATGACTACTCCTTATGCAACTTGTGAGGGTGAAGAAAGCATCCTCACAAATGGTGATTAGCAACCAATGGGGCATTTGGAAACAATTCAATACAACAAGGGCTCAACAAGTCAAGGCAATGATATTGGATGATGATTGGTGGATTCAAGTGGAATACATATTAGAATTCACTGATCCAATCAAGTCTATGCTTGGGTTTTCCAACACAAATCAGCCATGCTTGAAGGGTATCTATGATGCCATTGACTCCATGTCGGAGAAAATCAAAGTGGTAAGTTATAATACAATCCTCTATCCAAGTTTATTATTATTAAGATATAGCTAAACTTAAAAAGTTTTAATATACATAACTTACATCAAGATAACTTACATGAATATCATTTGATATTCATATCCTAGGTCATTCAAAGGAGAGAATGACCCTACGGACACCTTATACAAAAGTTGGAATTCTTTGTCGTTAGAACAAGATGACTACTCCTTAGACAACTTGTGAAGATGAAGGAAGCATCATGGCATTTGGAAACAATTCAATACAACAAGGGCCCAACAAGTCAAGGCAATGATATTGGATGATGCTTAGTGGACTCAAGTGGAATACGTAGTAGAATTCGCCAATCCAATCATGTCTATGCTTAGGTTTGCCAACACAGATCAGCCATGCCTGGGGGACATCTATGATGCCATGGACTTCATGTTGGAGAAAGTCAAAGTGGTAAGTTATAATACAATCCTCTATCCAAGTTTATTATTATTAAGATATAGCTAAACTTAAAAAGTTTTAATTTGAATATATTACATCAATAACTTACATGAATATGATTTGATATTCATATGCTAGGTCATTCAAAGGAGAGAGAATGACCCTACGAACACCTTATACAAAAGGTGGAAGCAATTGTTCTTCAGCGTTGGAACAAGATGACTATTCCTTTGCATCTCCTAGCTTGTACTCTCTCCCCCGGGTATTATAGCCCAAAGGTACTTGCTAATCTAGGGTAGAGTGACACCTTATAGAGATGCTAAGGTTGCTAGTGGATATAAGAGGGCATTTCATAGGATTTTCAATGATTTAGTGGTGGGGGCAAATGTTAGGAGAGAGCTTGGGTTATTCATCTCAAGAAAAGATGTAGATCCTACTGTTGTGAATGATCAAAGCAAAATGGATGGTATTACATAGTGGTACCTCCATGGGCAAGATTATTTGTACCTCCAACCTCTTGCAAATAAGATCTTATTGCAAGTAAGTTTTTAATTTTTAATTTTGAAGTATTTTTTATTTGTTTGGCCACTTGCAAAGTATATTTAATACATATTTTTGTTTTTTTTTCTCTCTAGGTTGTTAGTTGATCTGTCATCGAGCAAATTGGAGTACATTCTCCTTTATCCACTCAATGAATCATCAAAGCAAAATGGATGGTATTATATGGTGGCACCTCCATGGGCAAGATTATTTGTACCTCCAACCTCTTGCAATAAATATCCTATCACAAGTAAGTTTTTAATTTTTAAGTATTCTTTATTTTCTTTGGCCACTTGCACTGTATATTTTAATACATATTTTTGTTTGTTTTCTCTCTAGGTTGATAGCAATTCTATCACTGAGCAGAATTGGAGTACATACTCCTTTATCCACTCAGTGAAGCGAAACTGGTTGGGCTCCAAAAAAGCAAAAGACTTGGTGTTTGTGCACAACAACTTGCACCTTCTATCACGTAAGAACCCAAAATAGAAGAAGGGGATAGAGAAGCTTTGGGATGTGGCACTTGAGTTTGTTGAATTGGATATGACAATTGAGGATCTTTCTAGAGCCACATTGCTTGATATAGATGATGAGGATGATGCAGTGCCCTCTACTGCTAGTAAAACCGGTTATGATTCCAATGATGTGAAGAGGACGAATTAATATAAGCCAGTGAAGAGCCCAATGATCCACATTTTTTAGACAATCCATTTTATGATTGACAACACTTTATGATTATTGAATCATGTTTCAAACATTATTGAACTATAACTATAAGTCTAAGTTTTGTTTTGTGAATTTGATATGACAATTTTCTTTTGAATGATGAATCATAATGTTTATCTTTGACATTTGGCATTGATGTCTGGTCAAGCATCATAGATTCATAGTATGAAATGATTTGGTCGTAGAATTATGTATATTTCTCTCTTTTTTTAATATATAAAGCATTTATATATTTATTTTTTATATGTATGCTCACAAATCCTTATGAACCATAATGGGAAAAAAAGTCACGAATCCACGAATCAGATTCATGAACCCGAATCTCTCCCCAAACCCAATCGGCAACGAAGATTGAGAGAGATTACAGCACAAGCATGTTTAGAAAAACTAGAAGTACACCTCAATCTCTGCCTTGTAACTAGAAGAAATGCCATCACATTTGCCATATTACACTTTGGGGCAGTCACACATGATTGGTGGCATAATCAATTAATTACCCAAGACCACAAAGGCATAAGGACCTATGATATTTTCAAAAGAAGACACATTGAAAGACTTGATCAAACTCACCCCCAAAAGCACTTTAAGGTGTTAACAATGATAACACAAAGAGGAATTCTTGAAGACTATATTGCAGAATTCCAAAGGTAACAACGATAACACAAAGAGGAATTCTTGAAGACTATATTGCAGAATTCCAAAAATTATCCGTTATGGTTCATGAAATATCCAATGAAAGACTCACATATTCATAGAAGGGATGTTGGATAACATACAAGGATTGGTAAGTGTCTTGGACCCTTCTAAATTTGAAGATGCAATCTTTAAGGCCATATGCCTTGATGCTGCCAAACAAGTGAAAGGGAGAATTCCAAACACCTGACATCTAAAGATAGAACATTTTACAATAAAGAATATCATAAAAGGACATTTATCCCTAAAGATCGACAAGATACAAGGAGGGGAAAATTGGGTTTCCATTGCAAAGAAAAGTGAAAGCCAGAACACATTTGTGAGCATGAAAAGAATAAAGGAGAAAAAGTATGATACAAGTGCGGAGATGAATGGAAGCATGGACACATATGTAATCCAAGGGACCTCAAGCAGAAAAACTTGTGTTTCAGATGTAAAGAGAGATGGCTTCTAGGGCATAGATATGGGAAGATAAGTCAAGCCCATAGAATAGAAGCAATGTCTAATAAAGGAAGGGCAAAGGAAGGAAAAGAAAATGTAAACAAGAAAACAAGGTATGATGAAGGAAGTCTTAATATCACCTAATCAAAGGAAAATGGGACGGCAAACAAATGGAGCTTTGTAGAGGAACAAATCTAGAGATTATGACACCCTTGTAGATTATCCAACCAATCTCCACAATAAAAATAGTAACATGTTAAATTGAGAATTTTCCATAGAACATTACCAAATAAAAACATGGACTTGGATATATCAAATGATTGAGTTAATGTTTCTAACCTAGTTTATTAGCTTACTCCATTAGATGGATCTTGTCCTAGTTGGATGTTCCTGCCTCTTATAGATTGGTTACTCCAAGAGATAAATCTAGTCCTAGCTGGATGTTCTTGCCTCATGTGGATTGGTTACTCTAGGAAATGGACCCAGTCCTAATTGGTAGTTCCTGCCTCTTGTGTATTGGTTATTCCAAGAGATGGATCTGGTCTTCATTGGAAGTTCCTACCTCTTGTGGATTGGTTACCTCCAAGAGACAGATATGACCCTGATTGGGCATTCCTGCCTCTTGTAAATTTGTTACTCAGAGAAAAGTATTTGGTCCTGGTTGGATGTCCTTACCTCTTGTACATTTGTTACTCCAACAGGTGGATCTGGTCCTAGTTGGATGCTTCAACCTCTTGTGGGCCAAGACAACTATATCTACATATATATTAATGTGTGTGCTTATGTCTGGTTATATACATGTGTCTACTTGTATGCTATGTGTTTGCTTGCATTCCTGTGTCTACTCCACGCATGCTTCGTATTTTCATGCATTAATGTATAAACTTTGTGTATGCTTTATGTATTCGTATATTTCATATGTATACTTCATACTTTCAAGCGTATACTCCAACTCTGGTTCTACCATGGTTGATCTAGAACATAAAAATAAGCTAGATTGAATCAAAGTTGTGAATTTAAATTGGAGATAAAAATGGAGACAAGCTACTCTGTACATCGGGTCAATCCAAATCAATTTGATGATACAACCTTGTTCCTTCTCTTGGAGTGAAGAGCAAAAACTAGGATTCCAAACCTTGGAATTCATAAATCCGGGTTATTGGACTCAAATCTGCAAGATGAGATGATATCAGGGTGGTGCAACAAAAGCTACTCACATGAAGAAGACTCGCATCAAAATTGTCACTTGTTAAGGACAAGATAATTTTGGGGAAGGACGGACTGTAATGTCCCCTCTTTAAAATAGGGTTTAAAATAAACAACACTACTAAAATCAAATCATAAAATATAATTATAATTGAAGATTAAGATATATTATAATTTAATTATAGTTAAATGATTAAATTAAACTATAAATATAAATAAACAATGATTCAATTAGTTACCCAATTACACTTAACTTATTTAATTGGTGAAAAGGCATGATCTTAGAAGGTGTGACCCTTAACATTTAAGATGTACAACCAATCAGTCTTCCCAGGAAATATATGTGGGAACTGATTCCATTCTTACAGCAAGAGAGAATAAAGAGATAGTCAAACATTGATAAAAGGAACAGGAAAAGAGGAAAGACATATGGATAGATAGGAAGACTTATATCAGTACATCCATATATTCAGCAATCTAACATATTTATAAATTCACCAATCTCTGGGCAAAGTAGATGACAATCCAGAAAGGAGGCATTACAGATCCATAGCATGGAGCTTGCCAAACACAGTGTGAAAGGGAGATAATTGAAATCAAACTTGTGAAGAGTCTAATATAGTAACTAATAACTTCCTGTAAAAGAACGGACATCACAGATACCCATAGCGAAGATCAATCCTTTTGACTTCGACATGAGATCACTGTTTGAACTGGCTATTTGTTCTTAGTGATCAAATTGAATATTACAGCTATCAGGGGCACGATACCTATTGAAAAGGAAGAAATTGGGTCAATCACACTCTGCATAATATCTACAGAAATTTGAGGAGGCATTCAGATATAAAGTTGACAACAACTAAATCTCCATAGCTGAGGCGACTTGACTTGGACTTTGAACTCAGAGTTGGCATTAGCAAACATTAACATAAATTGACGTCATCCTGCTTGGCACCCTTCAACGCCAAGTGATTCTCACGTGCACTTGGAGATTTCTGGCATCAGACTCATACTGGTTGATAGTCAAGAAATTGTATTTCAGATTTATCTCTGTATTCTGAAATTAGGCTTTACTACTATTACATTAATTCTACTCTGCCTTTGAAATATTTTAAATATTATATAGAGTGAATTTGAGGTCCTGTGGTAATGCTTTAATCCATACAAGCTATTTAGTTTTTAAAAAAAGTAGAACTGGTGTTACAAGACTTCATCAAAAGAGGACATTACAAATTGCACATGAGATTTCATAATCACCCCTCAATTCTTGCAAACATTTGTTGAGGATTGGTCACCTTCCCAAGTATGGCAATCATATCAGATCATGTTAGCATTTTACAACGCAAATCAAAATTGTGTTATCTTGCATATTGGATGCCTCGTACATTTGGGCTCTTAAGAAAATCTGCTGGGGAGAATTTGGTAGGTGGTTGGGCCTTGGAGCCAAAGTAGGTCAAAAACCTGACCTCACTTGGGCTTTGGAGCCCCAAAGAGGTCCAAATCTGACCTTGCTTGGGCTCGTCCCAAGTAAGATCTTCCAAAAACATTGCAAGGTGTTCAACAGTTATATCATCAACCTTTTAACTTGAAATTGCAGATTGGTTTCATAATTGACTTCAATTCTTCATGCGTTTGCTAAGGTTGGTTTGTTTGTTCATTTGGAGTGATCAGATCAAGACACTCAAGCATTTTGCAAATTTTCTAACAGCAACAACCCCATTCTTTCCAATTCTCCACAGATGAGACATTCTTGATGAGCAAAAAGAGAGATTGCTATTATCAAAAGTGAATTTATAAAATTACAAAGAGAGATTGTCCTTATAAAGGAGATCAAAACCCTAACAAGTAAAACCTAGGTTGCATGATAATAATTAATAAAATAATTAATTATTATATGCCTAAAGTTTAGCTTAAGTAACCTAGAGATAATAAGTGACTTAATAATTAAATCAAAATGATTTAATTAATAAGGCAATATCTTATTACTCTAACAAGTAGTTTGTCAAGTCAATGTGAAGTCAAAACAACAGTTGGCCACTCATAAAAATATCTTTATCGACTTGCAAATCAGAGTTTTGGCAAGGCTTCAGATTGTGCATATGCAATTGAATTCAATTCAAGATGCAAATTGAGATTTTCATCTCTTCATCAGGAATATCTATGACTTCCAACTTGTACTTTTAGATTCACCAAGTGCTCAAAATATAGCTTGATAATTGAAACCATCAACTCAGACTTTGCTCAAACTTAGCTTTACCAACCATGAGACTTTAGAAATCATCACCAAACCTAGATCAAGTCAACTAACTACTCTACCAACAAGCAAAAAGATTGGGCCCCCATTTGCAATGGGGAAATGGTGTAAAAATGTCACAACACAGTATTTGGAAAGGCTATAGGGCTCTAGTTTTTAGAGTTATTTTTAAAAACATAATGATGACATTCTAGAGTTGCTTATTCATTTAGAGTGTCATCATGCTCTTCCGACTTGCATTACATCTCTCGATGGTCTCTTTTCAATTCCAATATGCATATTCATTCTTTTGAGATGACAATCCATGTCTATGATCCTTTGGAGGTTTTTGACACTTCAGATGAGATTGTGGTTGCTTCAAAGGTTGAGGTAGTACATTCCACATTTACTCCATACTTCCGTCATTCCTAATCAACAAGACTATCATTTTCTTCCTAATTGGGATTCCTAATCAATAGACATTGGTCCATTGCTAGTGGATTCTCATGTTTCAGATTTGAAAGACACATTTGAGGGTTTAACTCTCCTATTTGATGTTTGTTGTGACACTTGCATTGTCACTTTATCTCCATCTTTAGATCTTTTTCAAAATCAGTCTCTTGTGGTTCCTTGTTTGTCACCTCTTATGAGAGGGCATGTTCCTGATTGATTTGTGACATCATCTTCCACAGTCTCACCAACATAAGCATATTATAGAGACATCATCAACCTACATTAGGATTCGTCTTCCTCATAATTCCTATTCGGAATGGGAAGCATTCTAGAATTTCAACTTGTTTTATCTTCTTTCCAAGCGGAGAAATTGTTGGCAATATAGGTTCCACAGATATCTTTCTATGCAAAATTCAAATTAAATAAATGATTGATGTAGTAGTCTCTGTAATGTATTGTTGTTCATGCTGTTGAAGTCATATTATGATAACCATAGCAGAAGGATTTCCTATACCATTGCTTCACATTTGATGTTGGCAGATATCTTTGTATGGGTGAAACACTTCAAGATAATGAAGAGTTGTTATCCTTCTAACAGCTGACTATTGAAGAGACATCAGCATCATAACAACAATCTATGAAGGGTCTTCAACTTAATAATGGCAGACAATGAAGACACATGTATTGGCATCAAATGCATTACCGTTACTTCAAGGTCACGATAGATTCTTCATTTTTATAAGACAATGAAGAGTCCCTTCCTTATGTTGGAAGTAACGTTGTCATATATAAGGTATTCTCATTTTCTCTAGGTGATGTTATGTTTGTGAGGACAGCAGCACTCTTTCCTGTTTCCAGAGATATAGAAATTCAGAGGAGAGTTTATTATTGCTTTATAAATCAAACTTATGTTTTCTGTTAATAAAGTGATTCTTGTGTGGCCAAGTTGGAGTGTTTTCTCAGGGTATCTTTTGTGTATTATGTTATCTATTTTGTGTTTTGTGCTTCTTATGTTCATTTCTCTGATAAAAACAACATGGTATAAGAGGAGGTAAATCTGCCAACCTATGAAGTTTCAAGAAAACAGGTGTACAAATATATTATTCTCTAGTATTATAAGTCTGCAAGCAACCTGCTTTGAGCGAAGTTGGATTTTAATAATCGCTGTCTCTGAAATATATTTCTTGTCTAAGGTATTCAAGGCTTGCATCTTAATTGGGGTAAGGATTATTACATCTGAGTTTCAAATTGTCAATAGAATATGATTGATGTTTGCAGTGATAGAAATATGTGTATATGTATATATGTATGTGTATGTGTATGTGTATATGTGTGTATATGTGTGTATGTGTGTGTGTGTGTGTGTGTGAGTGTGTGATCTATTGCAATTGCTTGTGTGACTGGAGCTCATTTGAGATGTCTTTACAGAACAGAGAAATAATCTTTGTTGGCGACATATCGTATAAAATTCATTTGTCAATACTTTATTGAGTTTGCAATTGTCGAGCTTTTATTCTTTTGAAAAGCTGACACTTAGTTTTGATATCAATAATTCAAGAAATAACACCACCCACCTATACTCAGCAGCAATTGTAATAGTTTATGGGGCTATTGTAATCTTTTAACAGCTTATTAAGCTCAGGACTGGATCAACCACCTAGGCTGGTTATACTTCAACTGGTGTTGGAATTAGTCTCATATATAATGGTTAGAAGTTGTATTCCTGTCATATGTATAGTGCAGTAAACTTTCATATGTAGATTTCAAGATTTAATATAGCACTATCATTGGATGGAGTAATGGGTTATGGTTTGATTTAATAAATATACAGACGGAGGTACTATGATAAACACACAGTTTCCTTGGATTTTTCAATGGCTTTCCTATTGCCATCTGAGCAAAGTGCATAGTCAGCAGGGAGATAATATATATCGTGAAGGGCATACACACGGAACACCTCTGAATCATTAATGAAGTTGTTTCATCATATTATTGAGTCTAATGTATAGTTCACTAGGAAATGTTTGTTGTGAATGCACTTATAAAGCCAGTGTTTATGTCATGAAGAGTTGGTGCCAATACTCATGCCACTAAGCAATTAGGGAAGCCTCGGAAAAAAGTGTTGATGAAGGCTTGAGTATAGAGATTGTTGGTAAATGCTGAAGAAAAGGTATTATTACTTAGTTTTGTTATTACAGTCAGTAAGGCTCGTGTGTGTCAAAAAAAATCACCAATTAACAATAGAAAATAACCAATAGCAACTTGCTCAGAGTTAGTGACAATTCTTCTTCCAACATTCGAAACTCCGGAGTAGGTTCTAAAGTGGGTATGGTAGGATAGTATTCAATTCATCTGTCTCAGAATATTGGGTCTCTTGCAAAACAAATTTGCAGATAAGTCCTTTTATCAAGTCTAATATTGTGACTACTTTGAGAGTTTATATTTTAATATAGGATATTTTTATTTGAGTATTATGGGTCCGTGGATAGATCTGTAACGAGGTTATGTGAGTTTATTACTACCTTTAGGATAATTACAAGGTTATAGTTGTCATATGTCAATAATTATCAAGGTTGCATGGGGATGAGGATACTTGGGGTACTCGGGGTACGGGTACGACTATTTTTCATAATAGGTGACGGGGGTATTTGGGTATGTCAAACTTTATTTTTAATTATACTTTTATATTTATAGAAAATCTGAACTTATGAGTCATGACATTGTTTTTCAAAACAAGAACAGTGAAAAAGTTTGCAAATGTAATGTATTGTTTTCAGTTTCAGATTTGCTATATGTCTGTAATAATAATATAAGATAAATGTTTAGATGCATAACAGAGAAGGCAGACTTTAAACATGAACAAGAAGATCATAAATCATATGAAATGACATATTGCAAATGATAAACTTTGTTGTGAGGTTTTCACACATCGCCCCAAAATCTTGGGGACCCCCTTTTTAATCGCCTTTAGGGCCAGTGGAGAAGGTTAGATGTATTTTTCACCCGGTTTCAACTTGATTTTCCAGAGCTATCAGTTCTATCCTTAGGCCGAATAAGTTCAAAATTGATTTCAACTTGGCAGGATAAGATTGTGAATTTTGTACTTAGACGATTTCTTTTGAAAATTTGGATTTAATTGTAAATTTGAATGATTTTCAAATAAGGAAATTTTTCGTTAGACTTAGGTTCTTGGAAAATCTTATTTCTTTTGGTGAAATAGAATTTAATTTTGTAAGATGAAGTTAAATTGCAAAATCGATTTTTACTCTAGAGGCAATTTTATTTTTTGTCATAAAATTTTAATTTTTTAGCGAAATCGATTTAGAGGAAAATTGCAAATATTGGCTTTAATAGATTAAATTTGCCTTGAAAGCTTTTGGTATTTAATGAAATTGGTAAATTAATATTAAGAAATGGCTTTTGGTTAGCCAAAATTCAACTTCAAGGATGTATTAATTAGCAAACCCTCATTAAATAGAAATTTTTAGCATCCCCAAGGCACCATTTAATTTCGTTTTGCAATTTGTGGTTAATTAGTAAATTAAAAGTGCAGTTTTCATTTTAGAAAATTAAAATTTTGGCAAAGTATTTAAAATGGGCCACTAACTTAGCTTTAATTTTGGTTTTTTTTTTTTTCCTCTATAGGACCAAGTCGGCCAGCCTGGGAGGAAGGTGAAAGCTGCTATAAAGGGAGTCCCCTCCCATTCCATTTTCATCAATTCATTTGCTCCTCATGCTTGGGCGAATTTGAAGCAAGGGCAGATTTCCAGACTTGGCCGAAATTGGTGGAAGGCAGTTTTTTGGCGATTTTTGGGCAATTTCTCCATTGCCATTGTTGGGCGATTTGTCTAAGGGCCAGATTTTTGCGTTTTTGGGGATTTTTGCTCCACTTTGTGGGCTGCGATTTGTGCCCTAGGTGGCAGATTTTACAAATTTTGCTCCTTCTTTGCTTGGGCGAATTTTGTGGAAGGGCAGATTTTTTTCATGCTTAGCCGAATTTTGTGGGAGCCGAATTTTGTGGGGGCCGAAATTTGTGGAAGACAAAATTCTGATTTTCTAGAGGGGCTGCAATTTTTTATATCAGATTTGGGCAATTTTGTTGGGAGAAGAGATACATATGAAAGTTTGATTTTTGCATAGAAGGCAAGTGTTGGATAAGCTTAGAGGCTTTGTTTTCTAATTTGCAAAGGGATTTGTAATTCTTTGATGTCATATCCCGGGTTCCGAAAAGTTGCTGTAAGATTATTAGTTAAGGTGAAAGTCATCATCTAGAGTTGCAAGGAGTGCTTAAGCTGACATCCATTCTTTCGCTCTTTTCTAAGAATTGCACTACTTGGTTCTTCTTGCCTTTTGGTCCACCACTCTACCATCCCGTAATAGGGCGACGAGCATGGAGGATGATAGTGCAAGTAAGAATCCCAAGCGGGCAAACGCTAAGAAAGACAAAGAGGATATGACGCCCAAAACTTCCTTCTTCTCGAAAATGAAGAAAATAACCGATACTAATATCGCTACAGTGGACATGATACGGATGAGGGATAGACTAAAGGAAGGACAATCCCCCTTGGCAAAGAGGATATACAAGAGCGGAATTGTACATGCAGCAGCTTTTCCTCCTACTTTGCCTTGTCCGGAATTGATTATGGAGTGTGCATCCAGATTTGATCTAGACAGTAAATCCATCATTTTTGGCGAAGGGAAGAGAGTGTTGGCCAACATTGGCGAACAAGCAATTGAAGAGACATTTAATATTCCCCAGAGCAAGGGCATGACAGTTGTAATGGTGGATCAGGCGGCCAAATCATTTCAAGGTAACCAAGAGGCCTACTTCTCACATCTAAAGCGGAATTGGATACACGAAGGAAGGAAAGGAGTTAACAAATCAACAAGGCTTACAGTGGCAGATTTCAAGCCGGAATATGGCGATCTCATTGTTCTTCTCAGCCGGATCATGGGCCTAGCTCAAGCTATGCAATTCGAAAACTGGATGTACTTCTTCATTGATGAAATTGAAAAGGGAAAAGGAAAATTTGATTGGGCTAGGATCATAAGTGAAAATTTAGAGTTGCAACTTAGAACAGTTCAAAACCAAAGGCAATTCTACATGGGATCCTATCTGTTTTACTTAATTTCTAGATTGTATGAGAGTCCGGGACTTAGGGCCTTAGGAGAGATTGGTAATGGGCCGGGGCAATATTTGGTGCATGAATGCTATCCGCAGCTTCATTTGCACAATAACAAGGATTACAAGATGTTTTGCGATGCATTCGCCATGAAGACAGTAAGGGTATTACAAGGGGCGCCTGCTAAGAGACTTTCATCGGAAGCAGAAGCAAGGATTAAGAAGTTTGGGAGTTGGTTCATCCAATTCCCGCAATTCACATACATTAGAGTGGCAGGAAGTACAGTTTGTCCCAAGAGGCTTCCAAGATACCCGCCCGACAAGGTAGTTTTGATGGAATTGGCTAGGCAGCTTGAGCACTATGATAGAGTAATGAGGAATGAGGGGAAAACAGGCGTTTCCTTCTCAATTATAATTGGCAATGATAGTTGCCCAAATCGGGCCACCTTTGAGGCTGCGGAAAAGGAATTGGAGTGGTATCATCTAGGATGGTACAGAGCAAGGCAAGGATTCGACCCTGTTGGTCTTATCAAGGCATCTCATGGAAGCGAATTTAAGCATGTTCCCACTATAGAGGACTTTTGGGCCAATGCAAAGGATGATTTTCACGTGAGAAAGCTAGCCTTCTCGAGATTGTCGGTGAACATGATGAGAGATATCAGATGGAGAGACCTTGATATTCTCGATCAATTGGAGGATGATCGTAGTGTGTTGAGAGAAGACTATGAGACAGTAGTTGGAACAGAGTTGAATCCAGTGGATTGGGACGATCATCAGGATCCTTCCTTGGAGGCAGTCACAAGGACAGTAGATTTGCATACCGAGTCATGGTATAATGCCAAGTTGAGAAAGCTACAAAGACAAAAGGTTCTCCTTACTTATGAGATGATGAAACCGAAGGAAGGTCTAGTAGAATCAATCGGACAGAAGGGTGAAGGAAGTGGCCGGCAATCGGAGGCAGTTAGAAATAGCAAGAAGAGGGCTTTGGAGGTAGAGAAAAGCCAAGAACGTTCGGAACCTCCAGCCAAGAGACAGCGGGCAGCGCCGTCAAGGGAGAGTATAACTAAGGCTAGAAGCCAAGAGGTCAATTCGAGTGATAAAGGGGCCGCAGTGGAGGTGAGCTCTGATTCGGAATCAAGTGGCTACAGTGAAAGTACAGAGTACTCCCCTCTCTCGGAGAACCAGCAAGGAAATATGGCAGAAACTAGTAGAGAAGAAGATGGGCCGATTGATATTGAAGAGATAAGTCAGGCGTCTAAGGCCGTTGGTGATGCTTTGTTGGTCGAACCGAATCCGGATTTGGGGAGATGCACTGCACCACTATGGTTAAGGCAAATGCTTATGCCGAGAGGCGAGGTGGTAATGGCTCACGCAGTTGATGATATCCAAGGACTAATAGAAAAGGATGATAGCGAGAACCAAAAACAGATGGCAAATACGGTGGCAAGGGTAATCAGAAGCGACAGTGATGGTCACCGAAGGGTTCAGATTGCTATACCAACAGTCAATAAGGCAGCGGATGAGATTGCAGCCCAGGAGTACGAAATAGTAGAACATAATTTGGGAAGAAATACAGATGATATGGAATGTGAGGAGGTTCAGGAAGGCATAGCATCAATTAGAGAAAGATTGAGGAAGGCAAACGAAAGGATAGTAAAGTTGGAGGCCGAAAACAAATATTGGAGAGATTGCCAGCCAATCCAACAGCTGCATCAGGCAGCCCTTCCTCAAGACAGCGGGAGCAATTCAGAAGAGGTATCAGCTCAGTTACATGAAGTAAGGGGTTGGATCTATGATACAATCCAAGATGGGCGAAATTTCTTGCCCTCCTTCATCTCAACATTCCAGTCATTGGTGACTGTTAGAAACAAATTCAGATTATTTGAAGAGGAATGGAAGAATTTTCTTCCCATCAAGGATTTGGTTATTCCTAGGCTGCAGGCGTTCATTAGGCTACCGGAGGCATATTTGGAAAGAGCCCGGTTGGTTGATGAGAGAGGATTGAGCATAGTTGAATCTTGGTATGTCGCATTGACTACCAGATTCAGAACACTTGAAGAAATTCATGATGAGATTGCACAACACGGCCCAAGCGTCGACACTTCCATTTCGACCATGATGAGCGACGTTGGGGTGGCGCTTGATTTTGAGGGTATTAGAGAGGAGGATGTCAGTGAGACAGGATTTGGATCGAGATTGGATGAGTTAGGAAAGGTTGCCGTCAAAAGGAAACATCTGAACACCCTTTCCTCACTCAATGCTTTTATTGGGTTTGCAAAGGAATATGAGAAGGATCACGAAAGGATACTACAAGCAGCAAACAGCGTGGCAAAGTCAGCAGAACTCCGAGCGAAGCACACACCTTGTCCTCCTATGGAAGAAGTTAACGAAAGGCTAGCTAAGTTCATTGCCTTAGCTAAAAGAACAAAAGAAAAAGGAAGAATTATATTAGAAGATCATCTTATGTAAGCCCAAGTGGCAACTTTCTCTTTCTTCTAGAATAGGACAAGTGTTTGTTTCTGATTGGCCACCATTTTGGTGCCTTCTCATTGGTTGCCACTTTTGCACTTTTTTCATTGGTCCATTGATGAGGTGGCATCTTCTCATTGGCCGATGGGGTGGCAACCCTAATTAGGGTTTTTGGATCCAATCTGGATCGTCGATCTTGTTTTGATCTCTACCGTCCATTGTATTTTGGACCTCTATATAAGGCCATTGGCTCTCATTTGTAAAGGGGGGGGTTGGAGAAATTGTTGCGAAAATAATACCAAAGTGCTCTCTTTTTCATTGCATGTTGACTAAGAACATTGGGTGTTATTGCATGTTTTCTACTTCCACATAGTTAAATTTTCTTTTCAAGTTGAAGCAATTTCATTTCAAGTTGTTAGAGTAAGAGTAAAATAAAATGGATAGTTGCATGGTAGCTTTGGTAGATGTTTGATAGGGGTCAACACTAGGCCACTAGCATCCTAGCGGCTGGTTGGGAGGCTTTGTGTGGTGATCTAGTTTACTTTCCTTTGAAGCGTTGCATCTATGGAGGTAGGGCCGCTGGTTAGCCTTCATTAGATTCGATCCCCATCCATCTGCTAACCTTCCATTCTTAGGAGTAGGAGTAGTTGAGTAGCCAAATTTCATGCTTAGAAGAGGTTAGTTAGAGAAGTAAACCAAAACATCGGCATTCTCACCTTCCATCGCCATTCACCCTACATTGCCATCATCGCGCCATCAACATCATCTAGCATTCACACCGAACCACCATCTCCATTTTCTCACCAAGATCCAAATTTTTCTCAAACAAGAAAACGTAAGGCTGCCTACGTGATTACCAGCAAATCACATTGATAAAACTGAGCGAGTATCCAACGGTGTAAGGAACATTGGAGTTATACTCATGTCCCATGAAAGATAACTTTTCAAGAGAGGAATTGTGTATTTGATATTCTGTATCAAGCATCCAATTACTAATATGTTATGTAGTGACACAAAACTCGCATCAACAAACTTCTGGCTTGAACAGTGATAAAATTAATTGTTAATCAATAATGTATCAAAGTTTCAAACTGATTAGGCATTGAATTAAGCTTGATAAACAACAAGCTGATATGCAAACAAAAAACTGAAAAAAAGAAAATCAGAAATCTTAATCAAGGTCCTTAGCTATGATGCTCTCCACTGAGTGCCCAGTACTTGGGTTACGTGTACTCAGTACCTGGGTATGTGGGTACGAGTACGAGGGGTGTGGGTACGATTACCCATGCAACCTTGATAATTATCATTGTTAAGTAATAAGATTATCTGCAATTGTTATTATTCATATTATTTGATGTTTTGCTCAAATACTCTAATGGAAATTGTTTTCTATTATCAGGTTTGATACTTAAATATTTATGCCCAGACTTTCTAACTGGATTATATATTTGCAAAGACACTACAGGAGTGTAATTCCAGAATTATTGAGCCAGCATTGTTGAGGAAAACTTGGCAGAATCAAGAGAGTCAGCACATTGGGCATTTGTGTTTACTACTATATCAGTTGCCGGAGATGGAAGACAGGTCTCATCAACAGAGGCTCTGAATATTCATCTTGTATGAGTTTTGGGCAAGAATTTACATGCGGTGGGCTTGTATCTGAATGTGACTACAATCTGTGGATTCTTTCTTTGCATTGGGAAAACCATGTCTACTATATTGCCTGGCTCCAAAATAGAGGAGAAGATTTAAACCAAAGGCCATCAAGGCAACCAATCAAAGGGTCAATGCCTAGAGAAAGACTAGAGAATAAAATCAACTTCAAGACTGGAGAATACTAGAGAAGACCAGAGAATAAATTTTAATTAGTTAAAAGAGAGATATTGATGAGCTGAAGAGGGAGGATTTCTTTAGGCTCAAGAGAATTCAGAGGGAGCTTGAGCAGCAGATGGAAAGTGTCAAGTCCTTTGCAAAGGATCAGCAAGCTCAAGAAGTAGTGTAGCTTTGAAAACTCCTTGTTTGGTCAAACATTGAAGCCAAATGTAATTTATGGTGATAATCAAAGCTGTGAGAAGCTCTCTATCATTCTTGTGTGAGAATGCTACCCTTGCTGAGGAGTCTTGGCATCGGTTGCTCTTTAATGCATATTTCTTTGAGATAAAGAAATATGAGGTGAAATCCCTTAAGAGATGTGCCTCTTTCCACACATGGGAGTAGCCATGGTGGACATCATGTTGAGAGATTCCATGATGACATCACATTGAGTGATTCCGTGATGGGCACATGAGCATATGTTTATTTTCACACATGGGAGTAGTCATGGTGGATGTCAATGTTGAGAGATTCCATGAGGACATCACGTTGAGTGACTCCGTGATGTGAGCTTGTATATATGTTTCTTTCCACACATTGGGGTATCCATGGTGGACATCACATTGAGTGATTCCATGACATTATCATGTTGAGAGATTTCGTGATAACAACAAAAAGAACTTTTCCACAAATGGGTGTAGCCATTTTGGGTCTCATGTTGAGAGATTCCACAACATGGATATCTGAGAAGACACCTCCTTAGCTAAGAGGGAGTCTTGGAGATATAGCTTTGGGATATATCTTTCTGCAAATAATTCAGATTAAAAATTTAAATAAATGACTGATGTAGCAATCTCTATAGTCAACAACGTATTGTTGTTCATATGTCGTTGAAGTCGTATTATCACAGTCATAGCGGAAGGATTTCCAATACCGTTGCTTCCCATTTAATGTCAGCAGATATCCTTGTATGGGCAAGACGCTTCAAAATAATGAAGAATCATTGTCCTTCTACAGGAAGACTGTTAAAGAGACATCAATATGGTAACAACAGTCTATGAAGGGTCTTCAGCTTAATAACAGCAGACAATGAAGAGACACTTGCATTGGCATCGCATATATTGCCATCACTTCAAGGTCAAAATAGACTCTTCATTGTTATAAGACAATGAAGAGTCCCTTTTTTATGTTGGTAGTAACGTTCTGTCATATATACAGCGCTCTCATTTTTCTTTAGGTGATGTTTCTGTTTATCAGGACAGTTGCACATAGGCGGCACTCTTTCGTGTTTGCAGAAATATAGGGCTTCAGAGGAGAGTTTAGTATTGCTTTGTAAATCAGACTTCTGTTTTTCATTAATAAAGTGATTCTTGTGTGGTTGGGTTTGAGGGTTTTCTCAGGGTATCTTGTGTGTATTCTGTTATCTATTTTGTGTTTTATGCTGCTTGCGTTCATTTCTGAGATTAAAATCATCAGAAATGTAATTTGTAGACCTTCAAGCACTTGTCACTTCTGCAGAACATTATTCATTATGAGGGGAATATCATGTTGTTTCCTTTCTTCCTTCCATTGGGGGGATATTTGATTATTATGTATACATGGTGTATGTACTCCTTGGGGGGTGACATTGTGTCTTCCATCTCTGCATCTTGTTTGTTTGTCTCTTTCGGGGAGGAATTTTCTCCAATGAAGTTTTTCCTTTTCTCCATTGATGAGAGATAGTATTTCGTTGCACTGCATTTTCATCATACATGGATATCTAACATGGCCTAGTTGCCAAGACCCATCTTACATCTTGCATATTAATAATCTTCTCCCTCAGTTGCACTTGAGGGGAGGTGTTCGACTAAATTAATGTTTAGTATTTACTCAGCTCAGTTTAACTTGGGCATTTGCTTTTTACCAATCAAAAAAAAATAAAAAACAAAAATTAACTTGGGCATTATTACTTATTAATTTGGTGCATGTTGTCAACTAGATTGTACCCTTATGCTGAAAATAGATTTCCAGCAATCTAGTGAAACATGGGATGATCCTCGAACTGTGGGTATGCCATGAAGAGGATCAACCTCCGGTATAAAAGGTCAGCTTCCCTTGAATCACCTCTTAAAACTTGAACTTGGTAGGAAAAGGGAAGAGAGAGAAAACATAACATAAATTTGACTGGAAATAAAGGTAATTCACCAAAACTATGAGGTGATGCAACTTTCAATAAACAATTCACAACTTGAAATGACTAATAGTTTGATCACAGAAAGATCCTACTAACATAAAGGACACAAAATGTAACAAAGTTCAAATGTTCAGAAGAAGGAAACCATGTTCAAAACTTCTAAACTTGATTACACACAAGTTACACTAACTTATCTCATAAAAGTACCTCTCATATGCCTCAAAAATATTAACCTTTAAGTCAAGGATTTATGAAAAATCACACTAACTTAGAGTTAAAACACTTAGAAGACAATGACAAGAAGAAAAAAGTACCAAAGAGGATCACTGTTATATTACTTCAGAAGGAGCTAAGACTCAAAAACTGCATCATAATAGAACTTGAGCTACAAATACAACTGCCTCTCCAAGGAGAAAATACCAACTCCAAGGAGGTAAAATGTAAGACCTAACTGAAAAACAACAAGGAGATAGGAATATATAGCCCTTAATCCTGAATCTGCATCTTCCCAAAATCTGGAAACATAATGACCTCCATAAAATCCGGGAATGGAAAAAGCAACTGTCATCACACTGAAATCTGCACATGAAAGCTTGGCTCCATTGATCTTGTTGAATGCTAACAAACCCCTCAAAATCAGCTAGTAGGTGTGGTCAATAAGGGAAAGCATATAATTTGCCTTTTGAAAACTTTCCACTTCATCAATTACCAAACTCCCATAATTTTGGCATGATTAAATCTTACCATCCCCTAATTTGCACCAAAAGATATACTTAAATAGAATGATTTATAAAATCATCATCTATTAAGTATTTACAATATGAACATTTGCAAATAATAAAAAGACCAACCACCTACAATCAGCTAATAGCATATATCCCCCTTTCTAAAATTTTCAAAATCTCACTTAATCAAATCCCATTTGAAATAACATTTGAATAAAATGATTTACTATCATCATTTTATTAAGTGTTTTACATTAATGGTGCAAAATGCAAAACAAATATCCCATTAAATCACCTTTTCATATATCCCCCCATATAGAGAAATATCCACCTAGCACTAGACATTTTAACATATCCCCTCGTTCTCTTCTTGTAACCCTTGCACGTTATGAGATAAGCAAGTGCTATAAAGAAACTGGAGCTAGTGATCAATCTCTGTATACCGACTCAGGCGATGTATGATACCTTATATCTTTCTTATTCTTTATGTATACATGCATTCATTTTTCAGCATGCTCAATGTGTTGGCTATGCTCAAGGCTTGTGTGAGCCCATGCACTTTTTTTTTATCATTACATGCACCTTTCCTTGTATATCTTTGACATTTTACACTAAATATGCAAAGTTGCACATATGGTATTGCACCACCTTTCCTTGTAATTTCAATTCAGCTACTTTATTTTCATGCACATGTACTTGATTTTCCATTACTATGGAAATGAACACAGATTTAATCAAGATCACATAATAATGACAAACTGGGGTATTGTAGAAGCAAATTCACCTAGCAATTAGACTACTAAATCTCACCAATTTGAATGATATGAAAAATTGGTAACAGTGAATACATTTAGTTTTCTGGTAGTTGTACGGTTACATCCACCTATCAATTTATTCCTTGGTTATGTACATTGTGATTATTTCAATCATCTCCGTGTCATCATTACTTCTGGTGAACTATCTGTCTTCTCTCTGTGAAGGTTACTTTAGCAGGTTGACGCTCCTAGGAGGTTGATCACTCCAACCAAAGCCAGGCAGTTGATCCTCCTATTTGCTCTGAGGTCTGAATTACCTTCCTTTTTTGAGCATTTGAATCTAGTTGTGTAGCATAATGAGGGAATTATTAAGTCTTTCCTCTTACGCACTATGTATAATGCTTCAGATTTCATACCTAGTTTATAGTTCACGTGCATAACTAGTTGTTGTTCACTAAGATTTGTAAACCACAATGAAGGAACTGAACTATGCTCGCACTTTGACTGAGGTTTAGTAATGTAAGCTAGCATGCAAAAGTTATTATGATGACTTAATCTTATTAGAATAATAATTGGGATAAGTTAAAAAAAACTACAATGAATAGGTAAAGTTTTGATAATTGTCACCCCCTCAAAGCTTGCTGAGGTATTTTCTTCATAAGTAGAATTAACCTTTTTAGCTGTAGTAAGGGACTAATTTTCTGTATTGATTCTAGGCAGTTTTGCAAGGCATGTTTTATGTATATGCCATGTCTTCGTAGAAACATCTGAATCTATGAATTCAAAACCAAAGATGGAATCTCCATTAGTGACTAAACTGGAGGCTCTGCAAAAGAACACACTTACTAAAGACTATGTATGCTCGCAGAGTAAAGAATGTAAGGGTGTATATATTGGAAATGTCTATCCAGCTCCTATATCTATTAAAATACATTTATAATGTATGGAAGCCGGATAGATCACACCCCAAATGAAGTGTCGGAACCAAATACTTTAAATCAGAACCCACCCCAAAATACCAAACTGGCGCTTTGTGTAACGAAATCACTTGTGAATGAGAAAACTCTACCTGCATAACTAGAGTTTACAGCTCGGATTCGCATGGTATGTAGATCTAATGATTAAAATTTGTTATAAAATGCAACTTCAAAGGTAGATTATGTTTGGTGTGCATTTCATGCATTGCCGTGCAATAGGTTATATTCCTATTTCAGATGATATTTTAGTCTTGCTAATACAGGAAAACAGTAAACAAACAAACAATCGAATCCATCCGAACAAGAAGAGGCAAATCATCAGGCTTGCGGCTCTAATTAGCGCACTATTCAAAAAGAGCAAATTCTTACTTGAGTTTTGCAATGGCTGCGAATGAATGAGCCCACCCATAAGGTAAAAGTTGTTTTGTTGCGTGCTCTGATATCCACCTAGCTCCACGAATGGATAAATGAAACGCCAATCGTTAGCGAGAACTGATGGTTTTTAATCGAAAAAGGGACCGTTTTAATGAAAGAGAAACAGGTTGGTTCGTAGATATGTGTCTCCCGTACGAGATTTAGTTGTACCTCTGTAGATAGGATGAATTCTTTGTTTGGTTTTGGTAGTTCATCTTTCAAAGGTTCGTTCGCCTTAGGGGATAGTATGTCGGAATTTAAAGTAGCGAAAAGAAAATGCGGCAGTCGTGTGTGGCCCATTTTTTAATTTTTATTTTTTCACATGGGGTCTCTGTTTTTTTCTATTTTACAATTTTCATAAAATGGTAAATATGCTACTTAAATTTATTAATGAAAAAATTACAAAGGTAGACAAAGATTTCAGGTAATTTTATTTTTTCAGTAAGAAAAAAATCTATTATCATTTTTATAAATAATTATATTGAAATAAATAAATAAATCTAAAACAATTGTACAAAAATAGATATTTTATTTTCATTTGAAATTTTCAAATATATATCTATTAGCATATCAGGTAAAAAATTAGATTTGTGTTGGTCATTATAAAAGTATAAAACATCTTTTTATTTTTACATATGCTCTCTTATCCCTTAAACTTGCATCACTAAAGTAAGAAGATTATAAAGATTGTAACCCTTAACATAATCATAATAACTAATGAACTTCTTGTTTTCCTTTAAGCCTATGAGAAAAAGTCTCACAACTGAAATCTTGAAAATATGATACAAATAGTTTCTTATTTTTCCACACTTTCCATGGTGGTCTATTAATTAGAGCAGAATAAAGGGGTATATTAATAAATTATGAATTAGTGTACTTACTGTCATATCTCACTAGGGAATCTGAAAGGACAAGGCCCACAGTTTCAAAATAAGTGTGTAACTTTTTTTATAAACCAACACAATTGCCTAATGTGGATTGTGAATCCTTTTAGGTTCCCCAATGATAAGCCACTCTAATGTTGTATTGGATTAATTTTGTTTCAAATAACATTTATAAAAGGTAGACACAACAACATCCAATTCTTTTGGTATTCTTTGTCAAATGGAATCAATATCGTTTTGAGGAATAGGGTAAGAGAATTATCATTTTTTCCAGTACTGAGATACTAGATTGATTTTCCTTTTATGCATCAGTTTAACTTGAGATAAAATGTACTCATTTTCTCTTCTTACAAACTAAATACTTGATAAATTACATTACATTTAATTTACATCATTTGATCAAAAAAAAAAGCTTAGAAGTACCCTTCCCTTTTACAAAGCTTTTTAATATTACATGTTTACATTACATGGTCCTTTTTGGGCTTACACGAATATAATATATCTTTTACAACTTTACATGATATAGAGAATACCTTGAATACATTTACCACCCAACCATGTGGATCCACAAAGGTTTGTTTCCTCAAGATAGGAGATAGAACCAAGCTCTACACAAAAAAATAGGATTGTCTAAGGTTGTGGAATACCCCTTCCCAACACAACAAGAAATCAAAGCCCAAAACATATAAAAATCACAATGCTCACACCAAACCTTCAATAATAAAGCACAAGAGGAAGGTTCTCAAGAGTACAAGCTATGTGAGTGTCATCGCAAATGCCTTTCATGGTGGGATCCTTCCAAACAATCAAAGGACCCTAGTACCCACTACCAAGGACTTCTCATAGTAATTACACATGACCTTGGTACTCCAATAGGACATGATATGTGGACTTTAATCCATTGTTTTCTCTTGATATAAAGTTTTTAATTAATAATTTCCCATTCCCAACCATTTTAGTTTATATTAGGTTTTTATTACACTTATCCTAATGACCTCCATGACCCTAGTACCTATAGTGAGCCATTCACCCAGCGTATGTTAAAACCCTACTCATGTACACAACTTATCTAAGGTTATAGCATTCTTCAACAATGCATTTATACCTTGGGTTCTAAGGTGCCTCTTATGATCTACATCATTAGCACAAACCCTAACCCTAAAAGACAATAAAAGATTATGACAAAAGAAGAAATGGTCAAAACCAAATTTTAGAGCAAAACAAACACCTAGGATAAACCAAATCCATAATTTTCAATGAAAAAACTTGTATGACAAAATGTTAGGACTATACGAGGAAATAGTGAACATTATATGACAAAGTGTGTACTCATATGAAAAAATATTGGGATACATGTCAAAGTTGGAAATTATGATCACAAAGTTTGTATGACATTATACTTGTTCCCATATGACACAATATAGATAATCATATGAAAATACACCACCTAAATCCTTACTCGTATAAATTTGAGAATAATAATATTAAAATTATCCAAATTGATCTTCTGATCATATTTATGCATGGTATATGGTTTGAGAAAGAATGTAGAGGCCTACTTCTACAAGTATCCCCCTTTTCCAAGCTAGATCAAACAAACTATTCAAATAAAATCATTAGAGCAATAGGGTCCAATGAAATTATATGGACATTATTTTTTATTAAGTAAAATAGGTTTTACAGGGATCCCGAAACCCAAAAGTTTTTACAAAATAATTGAAATAGAAATAAAAAGTAAAGTCCAGCTACTATGCATCTGCTTATAAAAAGCCAAAACCAAAAGACAAGCCCACGGCTAGGAAACAAAAGCTAGTAACCCTAGATAAGGATGAAACAAAAAATGAAAATTGTAACTATTAGCTCTCCCTATCTAGAACTTGCAGAGTCTTTGCAGCTTCATTGGCCCTCCAGTTATCCACGCCCACCTAGTCTTGGATCAGATCATCCGCCAATCCCCTAGTCTCTTTCGTTTCTCCCTCAACTTTCCCAAAGTCCATACTGGTCTTATCTTCTTTTTCCCTGCCAAAACCAACATCCTTCAATGATTCACCCAGACTATTGATATTTTCATTCAGGGTGTTCAAAGTTGCAATCACCTAATTAGCCAGGTTCTGATTAGAAGTCTCCATCCTTAAAACTCTTTTTTCAACCTTTGAGATTCGATCCTCCTAGTTAGCATGGTATCCCTGGTAGCTACTTCTCATATGGTCATCCTCCTGGCTCCTTTTCTCCTTGAGCTCTTTTATCTCATGAAACAGCCACTTGATAGATCAAAAGTTATCTATCATGTTGTTTTTAGCATTATTGAATAGATCGAACCCAAATTCTCTCACATTGTCATAAATTGCAACCAGAGTCAGGTCGATAAGTTCATCGAAATGGACTTTTCCTTCTTTATCCTCCATCACTCGAGGATTCATCGTCTCCCTGATGATCCCCATCTTTCTCATTTTAGTGTTGAAATTTCTCCATGATCCCCTCCTGATTTTCAAAACCATCTCCCCATTTTCTTCCACCTATAATTCTATCTTCCCCTATGGTGAAGAAATAGAAGGGATAGGGCTCAAAATTGTAGGAGTCTAGTCATTTGTTTCTTCCAGCAGCGAAGCCTCCTCGACCTTCCTTTTCTAGGGGTTCCCTAGCATAATTGTCATATCCTCCTCAAACTTCTCGCTGTCCTCCCCCTTCATCTCTTCCTCTGACTCCATTTCCTCTTCTTCAGTGTTATGCTCCTCCTCCTCCTGTTCCTCAAACTTGGGGGGATTGGAGGGTTAAGCCCCGAGGGCTCTTTCTACTAGGAACAATGCTGGCAGAGGGAGCAATTTTCTCCCCTTCCTTTGACTTCTTGTCTATAGAGGGGGTATTGTCCTCATCTTCCGAATTTATGCTTTGAACTTCCTCAAAATTCAAGCTCTTAGTTTCCTCAGATACATCCCTAGTTTCATCGAGGGATTTGCCCCTGGTATGAGTCTTAAGGTACTCATAGACCAGAAGGAGTAGACCCTCATGAAGGGTTGGGTTTGCAGTAGGTTTCTTTTTAAAACCCTCAATGCCCTTGCTCAATGAAGTGAAAAGATAAAAAGGAAAGGAAATCTTTATGCCATACCTAAAATGATTTAGCAGAATGAAGTGATGTGTTCTGACCCTATCGAACCTAGTGTCTAGAGATATATATTCGTTAATAACCCTTAAGACATACCTCCAAAGCTTTTTAATAGACTCTGTTTCATAGTATGTCTCAGTCTTCATGAGTTTCTTCCTTTCATCCTCATCCTTCACAAAGTCTTTGACTGCATTAGCCAACATTTTCTTGTCTCTAAAAAAGTTTATCCCCTCCAAGGGGATCTCCGTGACTTGGGCAATCAGTTTCACATTAACCTGATGAGTGACCCCATCGATTGTTACATGTCCATCCTTCTATGATTTCACCATAATCTTAGTGATCTCCTTATCAAATACATGGAGTTTTTCTATGTATCTTGTAATACCACCCTTCTCTAGCTTATGTCAGACCTTCGAGTTTATCCTCCAATTTTTTGCCTCCTCCATCAACTCCTTCCTACTTCTCTCCCCTACCATTATGTCCTCTGGTTTGAAAATCCTGCACCTGCTCATTGTTCTCTCACAGACTTCAGCTTCCTTCAAATTTTGAACCCCATTTTCTTTTTACATTTGGCATTTAAAATGGTAGAAGGAAAATCGACCCATAAAATGTGCCACGCATACTCGATATGATGGATAGTTAAAACCTTCGCATGATTTTCATTTATGCCTTGTCTGACGTGCAGTCTAACAAATCTTTCCATAGTTAATATTGGATTGTCTTCATACTTCCCTAGATACGATCTAGTAAAATTAAATCTTTCACAGCCCCTGAAAAGTTGTCACCATTATGCCATGTCATTGCTGTATTTTTTACTACCACTTTGTTTGCAAACTAGTCCACAGTTGAGTTGGCCTCCCTATACACATGGCTAATGTGACCTTATTAAATTGCCCAAGTTAGATTTAATCTCCTCCACCACATTCACAATGGTCCAAGAGGGCAAAGATTGACCATTTAAATAATTAATAATATTTAAAGAATCCCCCTCCAACCAAAGGTTCTCGATCCTAGAAGCCAAGGCCAATTTAACAATGTGACAAGCTGTACTGGCCTCAACAAAATGGTTCAACTGATACCCAAGAGGGTAAGAAAAATCCACAACACCACCCCCATGACTATTTTAGATAATTCCTCCATAGCCAGCAGGACCAGGATTCCCTTTGGATACCCCATCAAAGTTGGCTTTTTGCCAGGGGGAGGGGGTAGGGGTAATAGCCACCTAGCCTCCTATCTTTTCCTATCCCTATCCTTTTTCTTTTCTATGTTGTTTCCTCCTTCTTCTATGTCTCCTTCCTTTTTGATGGCAAAATTCTCCTTCATAGAAACTTCAATTTTCTCTGCAATAACTAAAACAAGGGATTCCCTATCTTTGAAGATACGATTATTTTGCTCTTTCCATATTCCCCAACAGAAGTGAGGAAGAGACTAGGAGCATAACATCTGAGTCTTCATTTCGATGTGCACACTATTCCATTGTCTGAAGAACTCTTGGATGTTTGCCAAGATACACCAACTAACCCCATAGTCCCTGGTCAAAAGATTCCAAACCTCAGAGGAGTAGGGACAATGAATAAATAGGTGATTAACCATCTCCAAATCTTGCTTGCAAAGGCTACACCTATTAGGGATAATCTGACCTTTCTTTGCCAAGTTATCCAAGGTAAGAACTTTGTCTTGGAGAAGAAGCCAAAAGAATATGTTAATTTTTGGGGTAAGACCAGGAATCCAGGCCTTAGCCCAGATGGGTTTCTCCATTCTATCCCACAACGAGAAGTAACCTGATGCAATAGAGTATTTCCCATTTGAGTTGTCTCCCCAAATGACTTCATCCCTCTTGTTATTAAGGATCATAGCATTTGGTATAATCATCAAAGGTTTGAGTCGTGGA
Source organism: Cupressus sempervirens (assembly GCA_028749045.1). Lineage (NCBI taxonomy): Eukaryota > Viridiplantae > Streptophyta > Pinopsida > Cupressales > Cupressaceae > Cupressus > Cupressus sempervirens. The sequence continues at coordinate 654,254,658 of CM053787.1, forward strand.
AAACTAGGGACAAGTCTTGCCATCCTTAACCAACTTTGTAGTCACTAACTTTCAAACCAAATCTTCCAATACATAATTCTGTCCATCTCCCATAATTAGGGTGGTCAATAAGAGGTCCTTGGTTTAGCCAATCATCCTACTAGAAAAAGATATTTTCACCATTGCCTACTTTCCACTTTGCCTTAGACTTGGCCAAAAAAATTTCCTTTAGAATCATGTTCCATATGTAAGATCCTTGAGGTATCTTAGCCTCACCAAGCAAAAAATGAGAGACTTCCTTCTTATATATTTCTCCACCATGATGTTCCTCCATTCTCTTGAGCTTTGAAAAATGTGCCATATCTGCTTAGCTAATAGGGCATTGTTGAGATGTTTAATTTTTCTAATGCCAACACCACCATAGCATTTAGGGAGACAGACATGGTCCCAATCAACAAGATGATATCTCTTATTATCTTCAACACATGTCCATAAGAAATCTCTCTAAATCTTCTCCATTCTATTAGCATGCTTAACCAGGATCCCGAAGAGGCTGAGGGCATAAGTAGGGAGATTTTGAAGGGTAGATTTCACCAAAGTACATTTGCCTGCTTGACTAAAGGTGGCACCTTTCCAACTAGCCAATTTCTTGTTGAATCTATCAATAATACCATTCTAGAAGGATTCTAGAGGTTTGGACCCCAATGGCATTCCAAGATAGCTTGTTGGAAGAGACCCAACACCACATCCTAGGGTACAAGCAATTTTCCTCTATTTCTCTTAAGGTGTGTTGATAAAGTAGACCAAACTTTTATCCCAATTTATAGCCTGGCCTGAACCCCTCATATAGGTGTTCAACAGACCTTTAAACACTTTGGCCTCCTGGACCAAGGAATCTCCACCCAAGATAGTATCATCCACAAATTGCTGATGGGTAAAAGAAGTTTGCCCAGATGAAGGCTTGAGACCATGCAGGCTCTAATCCTATATTTTCCTTAGAATTAAACTCCCCAAACACTCAGCCATAATAATGAAAAGAATAGGAGATAAGGGGTCGCCCTATCTCAGCCCTCTCGAGGGGAAGAAGAAATTTGAGGGAGAACCAATGACCAATATGGACAAAGAGGGGATTGAGACAAGCTGAAGGATGAGTCTACAAACCTGAGCATCAAATCCAAAATCCTAGAGGACAGCCATTAAGAAATTCCAGTCCACCCTGTCATAAGCTTTAGACAAATCTAGCTTAAGTAGAAATCCTTCCCTCTTCCCAGCTTCCAAGGAATGAATCACCTCATGAACCGTAATAATAGAGTCTAGAATCTATCTCCCGAGGAAAAATCTAGTTTTCTGTGGGGAAATAATCATATGGACACTAAGAAGCCTGGTGGTCAAAACTTTCGAGATGATTTTATAGAAAGAGTTGCATAGACTAATGGGTCTAAACTTATCCATCGAGTCGGCTATCAGGATTTTCAGAATAAGCACTAAAAAAGTAGAATTGAGTTCTTTCAAAAGGTTCCTGGCCCCAAAAAATTCTTGAATAGCCTTCACAACATACCTTTTGACCACCTCCCAATATATTTGGAAAAAGAAAGTCGAAAATCCATCCAAGCCAGGAGCTTTATCACCAGGAAGAGAAGAAAGGGCTTGATAAATTTCTTGTGGGGATGGAATAGCCTTCAACATAGAATTGTGGTGATCCTACAACAAAGAAGGAATAGTATTTAAAATGTCTTCTTGATCTGTCAAGGAGAGAGAAGGATCCTTAGAAAGAAGTGAAGAGAAGAACTTCACAGATTCATCTGCAATCTCATTAATTCTAGTAAACAAGGTCTACCCCCTTTTGATGCTTGAAATCTTATTATGTGCTCGATGCTTTAAGGTGGATAAATGGAAAAACTTGGTATTCTGGCCCCCCTCTTTGAGCCAATTAACTCTTGATCTTTGCTTCCAAAAGTGTTCTTCCATGGTTATGATATTATGGAGATCAGAAAGAATTGACCTTTTTTCAATCCTATTGAGGTCATTATATCCCTCCAACTGAATCTCTTCTTGGACAATACAAAGTTGGTCTAACTTCTCATCCTTCTCCTAGAATAAATGCCCAAAGTCTGACTTATTCCAAACTTTAATGTTTCTTTTCACATTCTTCAATTTTTGGGCTATCCTAAACATTGTAGTACCTTCCACCTCTATGTTCCACCAAGAAGAAACCTTGGCTTCCAAATCCAGATGGGAAGTCCACATCTTCTCAAAATGAAAAGGGAAATTCCATTTGACCATCAGAGGACTAAAAGAGAGCGAGATGGGAGAGTGGTTCGAACCAACTCTAGGGAGAAGGGAAAGTCTGCAAGAGTGGGTTTGCATCCAAGCAGGGGAAATTAGGGCTCTATAAAGACAGACCTGGATGCAGTCCCCACCAACTCTCTTGTTAGACCAAGTCAAAATACCCCCTGAGAGATCAACATCCATGAAAGCTAGATTGTTAATAAAATTTGAGAGGTCTAATTTACTATCCTAATCTAGGGCCAGCCCACCAGCTTTTTCATCATCAGTAAGGGGGGAGTTAAAATCCCCATAATAACCCCTTTATTTATGTTACAACTATGTATAACATCAAGGATCTTAGCCCAAAAGACCCTTCTCTCCCTTTTAGTGTTGGGAGCATACAGATTTAAAATAAACCAAGAGTCACCACGATGTACATGGGAAACCTTACAGAGGAGAGCATTACCTTCATTATGAATAGTATAAATATGAAAAGCCTTTTTGTTGTAGATCATCAACACCCCCCCTGCAGCTCCCTACGAGTCTGTAGCCTCACTACTCATATTTTTGTTGAAAGATAGCTACCACATCTTTTCTCATTTAGTTTATTGGATCAGTAAAAAATTAGGTCTTTAGTCTCTGAGCACATTCTGAACTATCTCTTGCTTGTGGGCACCATTCAAGCTCCTTATGTTCCAAATTATGATCTTCATCTCTTTTTTCTAGAGTATTCTTTGATGGTTCTCTAGCTCCCATCTGCCAAGTTCTTTGTAGTCTCATCTTGCAATGTCTAATTCAGGCTTCTCCTACCTAGAGACTTAAGCTTTACCCCAACATCAGCCTTGACTCTGCTTTTGGTCATCCTTGGAGACAGTGGAGAATGGTCAAAATTTTGATTCTTCTTCTTTTTAGCTATACTCTAGTTACCTTTACTATCTTGAGAGCAACTATTAATCCATTTCTCCCATTTTGACATTTGTTCTAGAGAAGAATTATTGATAAGCTCTAAAATCTTCATCCCTAGATCTTTGGATGTAGACAAAATCACCAGGGGAACAATAGGTAGATCTAGTTCATTTCCAACCCGACTAATCCCATCATCAATGATTCTATCACTTAGGCTAAGTGTATCCACCCTTGGGAGACCACCAACACTGCTATTCAGGGTTCCTGAAACTATTTTTGACAAAATCTTTGTCCGAGGAATCTCCGACCTACCAACATCCTACTCTTTCTTGATTAGCAAATTATTTCCTATCACAAATGTAGCTTCAACGGCTTGGCCCTCAATTTCAAATACTTTTGGACATTTTTAGAAAGTAAAGTCCACAAGATAACTTGTTAGAAAGTAAAGTCCACAAGATAACTTGGGGATGGGGGATGAATTAGTTATGAAATTAAAACAACTTTCATTAGCCTTATTAAATCTAAAACCATGTAAATAGGAGATGCAACAACCATAAAAAGATAAACATGAACAATAACACCATATCTATTAACTAGGGAAACCCTTGATTAGAGGGAAAACCCTAGTGGGGATGGTACCCACAAAATTATGTACTAATATAAATATTCTTTGTGAAATGATGGACCATATTGGGAGACAATGAAATAAATTTAGTATATATCAGTCCTTGTTAGGAGACTTTGAATCCATGTTAGGAGATTCCAACCCTACTAGGAATTGAATAGGAAGACAAAAGGACCCACTATCCAAATAGTTTAGTACTATCCTCACTAAATAATACAATTGTACCTCAATAATTGTTTACCAGCAACTTCTCTTGTCAAATATAATTCCTTGAAAGCTCACCATGCCTCTGCTACACCAAACAATTCTCTGATCAAAAGATACTCGCATGTAAGCTTGCACAATACATCCACTACTACATTTGGGCCCAAATTACAATGACCACCCATTGCCCAAGCAACAAAACCATGAATTGGATCCTGTCAGGTGGGTGTTGGACTTCTGTTGTCGCAAATTATGATGGAAAGCTTATATGTTGCAATTGTGATGCCTAAAGCCATCACAATTTAGAGGAAGGCAAGGGCAAGAGTTCATCTTCACATCATCCCAATTATGATAGTAGACTATCATAATTAGGATAGTAGACTGTCATAATTATGATGGCTTAATTTTTCATGCTACTGTTGAAATTGTGATGACTATGTTGTAGGGCTAATGACCATCCATTAGAGGGGGTCATCACAAGCATGACAATATAAGACAGTAGTGTTTTAGGAGTGGTGAGTATCCATCAAATTACTCCATCATAATTGTGACAAGTATATGACCGCTATCCATTAAAACAAGTTGTCACAATTGCGATGGCTTGCTAAATTTTTAAAAAAAAATTGGTGGCAACCATTGAATGAGTATTCCTAGATTCCCCGCGAGGACATCACAAAGAGGCTCTATGTCAGCTATGATGCTCTAGGGAAGCAAGAGAAGGAGATGTTCTTGGATGCAACATATTTTTTCATTTGAGAAAGAAGAAACTGTGGTCAATGCAGCATGGGACATTGAGTCTATGGAACACTTGGTTGGAGAACTCTTTTCAACAGATGTCTTGTTGAGGAGGACAAAGATGGTTAGATAAGAATGCATGATCACTTGACGTACATAGGTCTTCAATGCAAGTTATCAAGGTGAAGACAATGCCTTCTTGTATGGATTTATTAGTCATGGCATGGTTCTGTCTTTGGTCTCAAGATATTCCTCCTCAATAGGTGAAGTCAATGCCTTCTTTTTATGGCTTTAATAATCATGGATAGGGCACCCAACTTCTCTAGTTATAATGAGCTCTAAAATATTTCTTATGTTTACTTTGATAATTCAAGAAGCAATACGAGTATGAGGGATAACAACCAAAGTTGGTGATAATTATTACTAACAGAATGGGGAGCTCATAATAAACACCACGAACCAAGGAGAGTGAAGCTTCGTACCCTCTCTTCTTACATTGAATATTTTTGTTGGCAATGGAGAAATTTTAAGTGGAGAATTTTGCAAAATATCCAAAGAGCTCATCTAGCTTCATTGTACTAAAATTGAGCGTAAAAATCTTCCACCATGGCTTGGATTGAAAAACTTAAGAATTTTCTCTCTTTACAAATCTAGGAGCTTAAAACATTTGTGGGCAGCAAATGCAGATGTAAATATCTTTCTTTTATGGTTTGGTTTACTACACACAATGATGTAAATTGTTAAACAAATCAATCTTAATTTAGGGAAATCAACAATATAATTTTTTTTTTAACAATTCTTAAATTTGAATTACAAAGAACACCTGATAGATACAACAACACTGATAGATGTTCAGATAAGAATGCACAATCACTTGAGATACATGGGACTCTAATGCAAGTTATTAAGGTGAAGTCAATGCCTTCTTGTATGGATTTATTAGTCATGGCATGGTTCCACCTTTGGTCTCAATATATTCCTCCTTAGTAGGTGAAGTCAATGCCTTCTTTTTTATGGCTCTAATAATCATGGATAGGGCACCCAACTTCTCCAGTCATAATGAGCTCTAAAACATTTCGTATGTTTATTTTGATAATTCTAAGAGGAATATGAGTTTGAGGAATAACAACCACAGATGGTGATAATTGTTACCAATGGAATGGGGAGCTCATAATAAACATCGCAAATTAAGAAGAGCCAAGCCTCATACCCTCCCTTCTTGGATTGAAGAATTTTTTTGGTAATGGAGAAATTTTAAGTGGGGAATCTAGCGAGATATCCAAAGAGCTGATCTGGCTTTAGTGTACTAACATTGAGCATAAAAATCTTCACCATGGCTTGGATTGAAAAACTTAAGAATTTTCTCTCTTTATAAATCTAGGAGCTTAGAACATTTGTGGGCAGTGGATGCAGATGTAAGTATCTTTCTTTTATGGTTTGGTTTACTACACATAATGATGTAATTGTTAAACAAATCAATCTTAATTTAGGGGATTCAACAATACAAAAAAATTGTTTTAACAATTCTTAAATCAAAATTACAAAGCACACCTAATAGATACAACAACACTGAAATCATCATCAAGTGATCTTATATATTTTTGAAAATCAAATATACTATGTGGAGCAAAGTGAGACTACAAAATTAAACATAGATACAACTACAAGTATCTTAGTAACTATACAATGTAGAAATTATGAAGTATTGTATAACAAAGTTTACCAGTATGAATCCATGACATAATGTTAAGTAATCCACTTTGGGCACAAATCTAATAAAATGCCTAAACAAGAATACCTATAAATGGAAGATTCAAGATTTTAGTGCATAGAAATTTTAGTGAGATTAAATTTAAATGTGAAAGGACAAAAAGGACTTTGAATTGTTAAGTTACTTACGATCCAAGAAAGAACTGGTATCATAGACTAAAAGGTCATATACCTTCTTCCAAAAGTAGTTTCACGAGTAAATCTAAACCTCAAAAGATCTACAACATAATAATCATAAGTATACTTTAGTAATCAAAAGACTAATATTTAACTTAGTTTTCATAAGGTTTCTGCTTCCTTTACCAGTTCTATGTGGAGTGTAGAAGTGCTTAAGTTCCCAAAAGAAGTGAACCTACTATATGACCTAAAAATTTCTTATACAGAAAGCAAAAGATGAGAAAGGGGTCGAATAACTTCTTTGTAGTTTAACAAGTACAGTGAAGTTGTACTTAGATGATCAAATGTACTACCATCCATGTAACAATACTAGATGAAAGTCACTGCTCAATTAATAGATGTCAACAATAAATGTAAGGACTTTCCCCAATAATTGTATCATCAGCTTAGGATGATATTGCAAGGAAAATTCATAGTAGCATGTGAGTCAAATATTTTTTTCCAAATTGTTCAAGGGGTTTGCTAACAAGCCCGAAAGCAATAGTTCACAATCTTCTTGTCTATATTTCCTTTGTTGCCCATTTATTTTGTCAAACTTTCAATTGGATATATTTCCTATGTTGATTGCTTTGATCTATCCTCTTGTTTATATTTTCTACCTTGATCATTTGCTTTGTTAATTTTAGGTATCATTAATTGATCTGTCAATTTGATAACCTTCCTCCCTTTGTTGGTTTGATCTATCTTCTGCAAGAAAATCATATACCTTATTCTTTATCTGAATCCAGCTATGCCCTAGATCCTCCTTTTTCACACCATTGTCTTTCATTAATTTTCTTAAACTTGTGACATCATCCCATTTTCCATATGCAGCATATATACCTACATCACATATGTAGCAAAATCCTTAGGTTGTAATTTCAAGAGAGCATGTGTTGCACAATAGCCTAGTTCTAGATTGTCATGGGGTTTACATGCACCAAGTAGAGTACACCATATAATAGTGTAGATTCTTATGGGATTTGTCTTATCATCTCTAAGGCCTCCTCCAAAAGACCTTCCTAACCAAGTAGATCAACCATTCAAGCATAATGTTCCTTTGTTGTTGCAATGTCATGATATATGTCATTGAATGAAAGAAGCCACATGCCATGTTCTACAAGGCCTCCATGGCTACAAGTAGTGAGGACACCAAAAAATGTGATATGGTTTGGTTTAATCCCTACAAGCTACATTTTCTTAAAGAATATAATCCTCTCCTCACAATTTTCCATGCAGAGCATACCCTATGATCATATCATTCCATTAAACCATATTCCTCCTTAACATTAGATCAAGTACTTTCCATGAGTCATCTATATTTACACCCCTAGCATACATGCTAATAAGAGAATTTCCCATGAAGAAATTTGATGTCATTGTTTAGAGGTAATGTTATTAGAGGTAATGTCATTGTGATATACATACATCCTTTGCATGGTTTAGAGGTAATATCATTATGGTAGAGACTTCTACAAGGGAATGAGCCTCATGATTATGGCATTTACATAGAAGCAGAAATTTCTTCTTCAACTCCTTGCACTCAACTCTTTGCTGAAGTCATTCTTCCAGTTGTGAGAATAGTTGCTACAAATTCCTAGGAGCTAAGGGACCCTGAAACTATGCTACATTTTCTAGAGACATGGGAGAAGTCAGTATCGACTTCAGTACTTCACAACGTTCTGGATCATATAGTGATGCCCAAATTAACAATAGTAGTGGATACTTGGGATCCTTGTAGGGAGACTGTGCCAATACATGCATGGTTACATCCTTGGCTAATGCAAGAGCATCTTGGGTTTGCTTGGTGACTAATTTGGAGTTCATGGGAGGAGGATCGATAGTTTCTTTGAAGGGAGCTCGACATACACTATGGAGCTCGACATGTATTGATTGTTTGATATGTGTTGGCTTCTCAACATGCGTTGACTACTCAACATGTGTTGATTTCTCATAAATGCTTGGGAGTTTGTTGACACTCGATAGTATGTTGGTGTCAACTAGAGTTCTTGGTGCATTTAATGCATGCAACATGTGATCATGATGTGGATCGATCTAGGAGTTTGTGTGGACCTATTTGTGGTCTTGGTTATCTCTTCTATGTGCATTTAATCAGTGTTGTAAACTTGGGGCTTTTCCTAAGTATTTTGTGTAGTTATCACGTGTTAACTGTATTTCATGTTTGTTGTGAGCCAATTTGTGGCTTAAATATGCATTTCATGTAAGGGGTTTATTTAATTTTGTAATTGCTAGGCTAACTTCTGGCTTCGTTGGGTATAAGTAAGGGGTCTTGTGGAGTCTTTAGGCATTTCATTCAAGGGAAGTGGATCCTGAGTTTAGCGTGGAGTAGTTGAAGGGCAAGTTTTCCCAAGTCTATCAATCGAGCACCAAAGGTGAGGTAGTTTACAATAGGATTGTAGTAGAGTTGCGAGTTTGTGAGAAAGGCTAGTGGCTAGAGTTTAGAAATGAGGAGGTTGCTTGGTGGCTTGCAAACACAAGTTGAGATCTTGGGGGTTTCTATGAAAGTGTTGTTGTGTTACAAAGCTAGACTAACTAGGATTAGTATAGAGTTGGATCATGAAGGATCTTGCAGAACTATTTTTTAATTGCTATTGTATTTGGTCCTAACCTAGAAGGCCTTACAATTGGGCAGATTGCATGTAAAAAGTTATATTTATGAATAAAGTGTTATTATTTGGAATTAGATCTTACATTGTTTGTTGTGTTTTCACTATGTGGTTATTTGTTGGGGGCTAGGACATCTCCTTTAGGGATTCTCCTACCTTGCACTACGTCATTGGCTTTCATTTTGGGGCCAACATATGAAGCCTTTATATCCAACCATTCATTATAAATTGGGGAATGTGCTTATGCTTGGCATGCAAGTGATGCATCTACATATGCAATTTTATCAACTTGGAAAACTGTATTTGATCCTGCTAGTTGGGAACAACTGATTATTCATTTTATTATACCTAATCTGATGATAGTTATACAAGAATTTGTAATCAACCCAGCCAAGAAAAAAATAGACCAATTTAATTGGGCTATGGCTTATTTGTTTCTAAAAATATCTGCTATGATATGTTTTTGTAAAATTTCTTGCAAACTTTGCCCATTTTTTTTGTCTGCATTAATTTTGTGTAGGACTACCCATATCATATGTAGGCACATTAAACTTGATTGAGTAAGGGAATCAAGTTGTTGTTGCAAGGAAGAAACAATTTGAGAAAAACTAATGATAGTAGAATCAATAGAGGAAATAGGTGGCAATGACACATTCAATACACTTGGAAGAGTGTAAAAATTAGCTGGAATAAAAGGTGTTATAGGTGGGACATTAGGAACCTTATTTATTAGAATCAAGTTCATATGAACCTTGATGGAAAGAACAATAACAATATAACTTAATGTAATTTTCTGAGATTGAATATAGCATTAGAAAATCATTCGCCTTCTTTGATCTTATCTAGTGCTTTTCTCAAAGATTTTTTTATGCGTTTCTTCAGCCATTGCATTTGAAAGGCACAAAAAATATTTCAATTCATTATAATATCAAGTTTTTATAGTTTATTGTGTTGTGCAAATTATTTCTAGATTGAATTGCATTGAAGTTTGTGTATTGATGTTATAAATTACATTTTATGATCCATCATCATGTTATGTTTCTATTGTGTTGAAGATTTTGTAATGCAAACATTTCTACACAATCAAATCTAAAAGTTGTATATACTTTCTGATTCATTTCAAACATACAATATAATTGTATCCAAAACAAAGATAAAACATGATTGCAGATAAATAGAAATAATAGAATACCTTAGAGAGGAATAATTTGAGGCAATCCCATAGAAAGCCATTATTTCAAATATTTCATACACTACAACTAAATTTCATAAATCAATGAGTCTAACTTTAAAAGGTACACATGAATTCTAATAGCAATATGATAATTTGGCACAATTCAAAGAATATTGCCTACTTATCATGAATCTATTTTTTAAAACTCTACAAAACAACTTACAATTAACTAAACTTGCTAATGCAAAATTGTAGATGTGAATAACATCATACTATTGATTTGATAAACTTGTGAATGTTATTTGCATATAAATTGAGATTGCATATTGAACTATGTCGTCCTTTGCATTGCCTGAAACCAAGAGATTCACATAGTTAGTTTTCATACAATCATAGGTTAATGTTGAGCTTCACTTGGTCTCAAGAATAGTTTAATATTCTTTAATAATTAGGGCTATCCAAGTGAAGGTGGAAGATCATCCCCCCCCTCCCCTCCCCCCGCCTTCCACAACCCACCCCCCAACATCTAAATCCCTGTTAACATCTAAAATTCATTCATTCTATTAATTAAATGTAACATTCATGAATTATCACATGATAACATTCATTGTCACATAAGTTTCATTAGAACATTCACATTAACATTCAAACATAAGATTCATTAGAACAGTCACATGAGCATTCAGTAGAACATAAATAAAACATCTAGACATAAACATCAGTCATTATTGAATAAGTCATTTAAATAAGTTACACAAATTCACATGAATCATATTTTTTTGTCCTTCCCTATATTGTTGTAGAGGCATATCCATGTTGTCATCGATATTTCTTCTCACCTGTAGACATGCACTCACTGTCCTTTTCAAAGGTGATTCCTCTGCAATAACAAATAAAAGGGTTAAATTAAAAAAAAAATGAGACTTTAAATATTTTAAAGAACATTGTAGGGCTCTTTACCTTGTCCAACCACATCATCTTTCCTATCATCTTGGACCTTAATACGCTCATTAGGAATAACTTTTGCATCCCCTACAACTACAATACACAATGTTTTCTTAATCCCAACACATATTATAGTTAAATTTGTATTACAACACCAAGTTAATTTAAAATGTCTACTTGTATTAATAATTCAAAAATAAAAATGAATAGAAAATATATACCTTGAGTACTACAATCCACATTCGAATCAATGCCTCCATAGTGCTCGATTGATGTATTAGAATTGGTAGGTTGCAATCCAATGTAAATAATTAGTGCATTTGTAAACAATATATACATATAAATACAAGAGAGATACTGAGAAATGTTAATCATTCATTTTAATACATATGCATATATTCACTTTAAAGTTTTCAACAAATATATAATCATTGTTTCCTTACTTAAAACAAGTATAAGGACTTATATTTTTGGAACTTAATATCATAATAATTTATAAACTATTAAATTTGAAATAAAAATTAATTGACTTATTTACCTCATTGATAGATCTAGTAGAAGAATCCTATGCACTCATTGCATGGAGTCATTCAACCATGGTCATATAGCCTTTTTTGTAGGCTAATTTCTTGTCCTCTTTAGAAGTTGTTTGTTTAAACTCCATGCCCTACATTTTTTCTTGGTGCCATGAATTTTTTTTGTAATCATAGTTTATAAATATTTGTATATAATTTTTCATTTACTTATACTTATAATTTGAACAACAAGTTTTGAATATCGATATGAGCTGAGCTTGTGTTGCTCGTGCTTCTGTTTTCTTGCTTCAATTGCCTTTGATGTATTACGAAACTTAAGTGAAGTTTGAAATATGTTAGATCACACAAGTATTACGATTAACTATTACGTAATTTCATTCTTAATATTATGACATATCTTCTTTCCTCGAGTGGTACCATTTCTCCATCATCTCTTGCTTTTTTCTCAGTGGCATCCTTTTTAAGATTCTCCCACTCAATAATAGGAATATAGGCGGGGCACTCATAACAAGGGATTTTTTCATTTGGGTCCTATAGTTGTACCTAATATACTTCAAAGCTTGGCCTGGTTTCTCAAGGAGCATAAGTCATTAAAAGACTTTGTGTCCAAAAAGTGTTGTCATGACATCAATGAGTTTATCCTTTAACACTTTCGTTTGTAAATTTCACCTTTTAAGAAAAGAAAAAAACTATTAGATTCATAAATGAATTGAAGGTACCTTTTAATTTACTTGAATAAATTGATCAAAGGAAACATGATCTAGTAATGAAATCCAAATATGATACCCTATGCATATGGTTGGCCCAAATATACGCAAACATTCATCATTAAGTTTTTCATAAAATATATTATTACCTATGAAATAATAATGGAATTTTAGTAGTTATTGCAAGGGACTAGATGGGAGGTTAGTGCATTTGATTATGAGTATAAGATTGTATAGTAAAAGAAAGGATCAATCTTTAAAGTACTTGGAATTTGGACTACTTTCAAGAGAAGACCATCTTCATTGCTAACGAGTAATTGATCACAATTCTTTATTGTTCCTATACATCTAACATGGGTACACCCAGGAAGGTCCTCATCACCTCCTACATATAATGTATCCAATATTACAAAACACCCCCTAAGAAATAGTAGTTCAAGTGGAATGGACACATGAAAAATGAGAGAGTAAAAGAGGAATCTACTTATCAATAGGCATTGCCACCACATCAACTGTCATGCTATGTGTTGCTGAATTTGTAGTCAAAATTGCCTCTTCGGTTATGTTCCTTGTAGTAGGTGGTATAGTGAACCAAGGATCAATGGTAGGAGCTGAAAAATGATATTGCTAGAACACAATAAAACAAGATTGTTAGAGCTATTAAAAAAATAGTGTTTGAGCCAAACACAAGTGTAGGATAGAACATGCGATGTACTTGAACCACCTGAAGTATCATCCTTTGGGGCATTGCCATTGTACATCATTAGCATCCTCTATAAAATTGACACATATGCATTTTATTTAATGACATAAATAAAAGAGTATAATATAAAAATAATTATTTAACTAAATTGTTCTAATTAAAAACTACATTAATACTTATTGTACATGTGAGAACTAGGTTCATCAACCTATCCTCTGTCTTTTGTAATGCATGAGTTTGAGGTTAAGTTGATGTCGATTGTGATATCCTTCTACTTATATTACAAATCAACTTTTTCAATAAAGATACAGGATCAGTGGCTGAGTCCTTATCCTTGTGGACTACTTTTTCCCTTCCCTTTTCCTGATCAACACTCATTCACAAGAACAATATGATTAGATCTATATCTAAAATCAATCCAAAATAGTAGTGAAGAATAAAACATAATAAAAAATATGCATTAACATATTTCTTGTATCTAATTTGTACAAGAACAATGAGTTTTACCTGTCGGGAAGAAGAAGTCCCATGATAACCATCGTCATCGTGCATATCCTTTAGTTGTTAATCCATGTTGTAGCCCTACATTTAAAAAAAAACATCATTGAGAGATGTTAAACCACATGTGTTATTATTATAAGTTATCAAAATAAAATAAAATAAAACAATTAATTGGAGTTGATCTTAAATGTGCATAGTACATACCACCTTGTCCATGATAATAACTTTGTTTGTATCTATGCAATCCAAATTGTAATCAATAAGAAGCTCTTCTCCTCCACGTATTGATTTTATCGCACATACAAATACACAATTTCCCTTGTGTGCCTCAAATATGCAATTGGGTCACTTCTTAGTTGATGCAGGTCATGTACTATTTATAAAACCTACAATATTCTTTGATGTTTTTGGCCTTCCATCATTGTATATAGCTATTGTTTTACTTTGTTCACTAACTTTTTGTTGTATATAATTTTTTTGCGAGTGCATACCTACACATAATTTTTTTATATCTAACAATCTGCATCCAATTACTGTAATCATATCAAGGTCTCACATACTCCATCAATTCAACAATGTTGTTGTAAAAGACCTTTATGCCATTCATGGAAAATAGGCCCAAATCGTGTAATGAGGATGGTGTTATGTGATATATACTCTCTCCAACACAACAATCATTGTTTATTGGAGGAAGTTCATTAGGGACCCATTGTTTCTATAGATTTTTGCACCTAAAGGGCACATCAGAGTTGCCTTCACTCTCATCATCATAAGAACATGACCCCCCTTGAGCAAGGAAAAATTCCATGTGCTTATTGAATTTCTTTCTAATATTTTGACCTCGAGTCGATCTCCTTGATTTAGACATACTAAATGTCTCACTTTCTTCTTCTATTCCTACATTTTCTTCACTCAAGGAAGACAAACCTGACAAATACCTATTCATCGGTACCTGCACTCCATGGAATAAGAGAGATAGGTGGCAATGAGAGAGATATTTTACAAATGGTAAAAGACATTAATATCCATGGGGTGTATTGACTTATAGTTGATGATCCATGATACTGTGTGGGATGCTTATGAAAGGGCTTCGGGCTTCTACAATAGAAAATCAATTGTCTTATGTTAGCTAAAAAATTCATGATACATATACTCAAAATTACATCAAATATTAGCATCACATATGAATTATAAACAATAAAAGGTACATGACAATTTAATCAAATTAATCATTTATCTATCAAGAATTGAATATTGAATAGCATTGGTATTGATCACATAATTGTACATTTCATCTTCTCATTGATAATCAAACCCCCTTCAACATTAGCTAATCAAAACCCCCATCATTGATATTATTCTTCATCCATCTCATCATCAAGATCATTGTCATTGTTGACATCATAACCACCACTATCATGGTCATCATCATCATCATCATCATCATCATCACCATCACCATCACCATCACCACCACCACCACCACCACCACCACAACCACAACCACAACCACCACCACCATCACAACCACCACCACCACCACCACCACCATCACCATCACCATCATCATCATCGTGATCACTAGAAGCATCATCATCGTGATTAGTAGTAGCATCATTTGCATCAGGAGCATCATCGACTAACTCTTTCAATCTTGATCCACTTCTTCCTCTTCCTTGACATCTTCTTCTTCCATCATATTATACTTTATTGGCCTTCCCCTTGGATCAGGTCTAAAAAAAAAATGATCAACCCATTTTATGTGGAATCTCTAAGGAAAATAATTGCTCACATTAGCTTGGAAGAATAGAGGGCTCATCCCCAGTTGGCTCAAACAACCTTGTATTAATAATTGGAAATCCATTCTCATGCTCAATAATAGTTCTATCAGGATCATTTTGATTGAGTCACAGTCTATACTATTTGACGATGAAGAGAACTAATTTGAAGGAATTAAAGTTGTAATCAAGTATATCAACCAAAATGCCATAGTATCAATTTTTAGATTCTCGAGGGTGTAAGTCATTGCTAGATTTAATATTGGTCACCTGAAAGACTGCACTTCTTCTTGAATCACAAGTTCTCTTCTTTGATGGAATATTTATAACCATTGCATAACATAACCTTGTGGTGTTTCACCTACAATAATTTCAAACATGTATAAATTATTGCATCATGAGTTCAAAAACATACGGTTGATTAACAAACTTATAAGTACTTGGAGATCACTTAAACCATATGCTAAATCTATTTCCTTTTGTGTAACATTCGGATCTCCATTACAATGATCTTGTTTAACAAATGAAGACATAGATTCCCATTTTAATCTATGACCAGAGTTGACATCATTCAATCCATACCATCATCCAATCTTTGATTGCTTACAATAAACAAATATATTGCATCCTACTCTTTAGCAACTGTACAAAAGTAAATAGATGACGTACAATAGATTTATTTTGAAGATTAAGAATTAATTAACTACAATAACATCTCATAATTTACTACCTTTCACTTCTTGAAATCTACAGGTCTCCACCAAGTACTCCCCTTCAATTTTTGTAATAGAGTCGAGATCCCAAATGAAATCTATATGGGTCTTTGCTACAAGAGTAGGAAGATATTAAGTAATATAAACCATAATCTGGTATACCATATATCCCTCAACCATAGAAAACTTAGGATATGCTCTTTGTTGAACCAAACCCTTCAAAAATTTCAAGTGTCTCTCAACCATCCACATTGACCTAGGCTATATAGGTCCACACTATTCAATCTCCTCAAATTGGTGTATGAGGGAGTGTTCTTGTGCATTGAAAAAAGTTATACGTAAATACTTTTTCATTTCACATTAGTAGATGAATTCTCTTCTTCCAATATTTTATATATTCTTTATGGATTTCTTTAGGTGACAACCACCTACAAGCAATTCAAGACACAAAAACATATAAATATGAGACTTTACAATATATTACTTGTTTGATATATTGAACAAATATCATTGCTTACCTCATGTATTTCCCAATATCATATATCACTTACAACTTTTGATATTAATTTTGAAGTTGTTTGGGAGTGATAGGGGTAGCACATACTGCAACAGATGTCAATTGATCATTTCATTCTTTTCTAACTTAATACAATAAAAATTGAATGCAATTTTACAAATCTACTGTGCATACAAGAGATTGTGACTTACCTTGATGAAGGTATGCCAATCATACATTTTTATCCCTAGCCAAATTCACTTTTCTTTGATATGGGATTCCTTATATTCACATAAAATCTTGTAGGAAATCAATATTTTTGTATGATTGGATCATGAATGTCACTTCAAATTTTGGTAAGTTTTTCTTTGTCATGCCTTCCATCCAATATTTTCCATAGTGTCTCTGTTACATTCTTTCCAATATGTAATTTGTAGTTGCTCATAGTAGGGAAACCTACTAAATTCTCTGGGATAACATTTTAGTCTCTTTGAAAGGTGGTAAGTGATGCCTTGATTACCTTCATGATCATCAAATTACATAATTAACCAACAAAACACAATAAAAATGTACAATTTCCAAACATAAACCATTAGGTGGAGTGATACTATCTCAAATTCTATTATATTCCAATTGCCACAAGTGAGATGTCATTCTTCATGGCTTTGATGTAGTCTCTTCTTTCCTATTGAAATTTTTTTTTTTGCAACTTCGATACTTATGATTTCTGTGGAGGAAGTGTCTATTCTCATCAAACACCTACTTTCTTAAACTTTTGGAATGACGAGATTTCATCTTTGGACCACACATTGGACATGCAAATTTTCTCTTTGTTTGAAGACCTACAATATAATGATACAATTGGATTAAATATGTTCATTTTTGGAATTAGTATTATTGTGTACAACTAGATTTTAGCATAACATACCACAAAAATGTGTCAACCCTGGGGCATCGTGAATTATCCACACAAACATTGCATGGAATTAAAATTGTCTTTGTCCAAATGGTCTAAATATATCATACATAGTGAAACCATTCCATAACAAAAGCAACTCATCGACAAGAGGCACAATATATACATTCATATCTTTCACTTGGTACTTACCTAGTTGAATGAACACCATCAGATAATTTTTGTGGTCATTTCACTCCGAGAATTATAAATTTTATTTTATTTTTATTGGTAAATGTTCAAAGCCCTGTCTATTATATTAGTGAGAATAAATGAGAAGTTATAGAGTTCTTAGTTCAAACGGACACTAGTAAGAAAGAACGAAGTAAGACAACCTCCAGTCTTGCCTGGGTCCAAGCTCTTATATAAAATACAAATGTAAAAGGGGCATACCCTAGTATAGATATTTATAAAATATTTTCTTCCAAAATTATAAATTATTGGATTTGTTCTCTTCTAAATATATTTTATGCTTAAATCTTTTGATTATTGTGTGGTCACCCTTAGAGTCCCAAACTTTTTGCATTGAATGAGTTACATCAAGAGCAAGAACTTGCTAAAATTTGCATGGTAAAACATAGCTAGCTTCCATTTGGGTGTTACTAGTTAGTGCCAAAATATATAATTGATTAATATGAATAAAGATTAAAACATAACCAAGGGACTAGCCATAAATCATAGCGATACCTAGTGCCATATTAATGATAAGTTAATCATAATGATGAAAAGATAGAGAGGAAAAACTATCACCATAACATTAAAGGAACCCTACAATTAGAGGAGGGAAACAATGATACTACCAAAAGGAAAACATAGCCAAGGTTAAGAAATAAACAAGAGGAACATTAAAAATCGAAGGGCTAATGAGCAGAATGAAAACCACAGAAAATGAAAGACACAAGCATGTAAAACAATAATTACATAATGGATACAAAAATTACATAATGGTAACAATAAAATAATTAAAATAACTAGAACTATCATTGCCAACATAATGTTCTCCCTCTTTATTGACATCCATGGATAAAGGTTATTGTTGATAACAAAAATAGGCCACACTGAGTAAA
The DNA here is from genome assembly GCA_028749045.1 of Cupressus sempervirens. Lineage (NCBI taxonomy): Eukaryota > Viridiplantae > Streptophyta > Pinopsida > Cupressales > Cupressaceae > Cupressus > Cupressus sempervirens. The sequence goes on from CM053787.1 coordinate 654,273,503, forward strand.
CAAATCTCATCTCTCTAAATGGATTGACACCATCAATTGCCAGAGAAAGCCTGAGATTTCGAGGTTCTTCTTTAAAGTGTGCCCACTTTTCCTCTATGTCCATAAATGTTGAACCAATCTACAGATATTCAAATAATGTCATCTCTTCTTCTATTGTGTGCATGGTAATCCATAAATTGTGCCAAGCTACTAGACTTGAATAGTCGTTTAAGATGTGGAATAATGGGGATGTAATGAAGAACCTTGTGAGACACCTTTTTTGTCACTTGATCATCTTGATATCTACTCGTATGGCATTTGGGGTATTTTGTTGCATTTTTGTGTTCTTTATGATAACTTACACGATCTTCAAGACAAACATCTATTGATTGATACTCCATTCAAATATGTTTCATAGTGGCACATAATTCTTGGTATGAGTGAGGGAGAACATTTGATTGTGGTAACACCTATCAATCTACAACAAAAAAAATAAGTCATTGGTGTGTGCTAAAATGTTGACACACTTCTATGAGTCATTATATTGAAGATTGCTCAAGAATGAGATCTCAAATGGTGACTCATAGCTCTCTATTCATGGAGTGCAAGAGTTTGTAATGGAGGCCCTCAGTTTGACCTAACTTGTGCCCATGAAAGTACAATAAAATGAGAGATTCAAAGAGGAAAAGTAATAGTGCTAGTCTCCATGATCATCAAATATGCATGCAAATAAAGATGCAAGCTAATCTAAATGATAACAATGCAAAGCAATGCAAGAAAGGAAATATAATCTATGAAAGCAAATATGACTCTAAGCTGATATGAAAATGCAAGGATGAAGCATGATGATGAAATCCATGGATGCATGAGAGAAGAAGACAAGAAGAGAAAAGTTGCAATGAAGCTCCAATGTCCAAACCCTAAGGCTCAAACCCTAATGCTCAAACTCCTTAAAAATTGTTCTCCAAACCTACAACATAACAATACTATATCAACTTACATCTATCTAAATGAGGAGGAGAAGGCTCATTATAAAGGAAAGTGTAGAGGTGAGAGACTTCTCACAAGAGCACTGTGGGATAAATCCCTAAAAAGGCAAGTAAGAGGAGAAAGCCCACCACTTAGAGATATGTGAAAAAAAAGAATCTTTATAAGATTTTATTTGATTTATTTTATTTTTTCATCAAAAAGAGAGCTTTAAGTGGGGATTTATTTAATTAATTAAAAGAGGGATTTTCTTTTAATTAAATAAGATTAGATTATTTAATAAAAAGAGAGATTTTAATTAAATAAGATAAAATTATTTAATTAAAAGAGAGATTTCTTTTAATTAAATAAAATTATTTTACTTATTTAAATGATGTTTTCTTTTAATTAAATAAGATAACATTATTTAATAAAAAGAATATTTTAATTAAATAAGATAAATTTATTTAATTAAAAGATAGATTTTCTTTTGATTAAATAAGATTATTTTATTTATTTAAATGGATGTTTTCTTTTGATTAAATAAGATTATTGATGAAATGATCAAACCTTAGGAAATATTAAAATAATTAAATTAATTGTAATTTGATCAAGAAAAATGATTTGAATTGATTCAATAAAATATTGTGATGCATTGATTCAAGAAATTGATAAATTGAAGAATTGGGGCTCATAGTCTAGGTGACCATTTTTAGGGTGCATACATTTGGCCCTCTTTGACTAATGTGTGATCATTTTGGGAATGCATGTAGTCAAAGAATGTAGTTGAAATGTGAGGTCAATTTAGGATCATAAAACAATAGAGATGTGTGGTAAACTTAGGAACACATCAGGACAAAGAATAAAAATTTTGATAACAATTTTGTCTTGATAAAGACAAGGTTGTCCCAAGTGGAACAAAGATTGAAAAAGCTGAATCAAGGATTGAAGTTTGATAGGTACTACCCCTCGTGGTCAAAATTGAAATAAAATAGAGGAGAAACAACAAATTGATAAATTTGATCAAATCAAACTAAAAGATAAGGTTCTTGATGTAAGATGAAAAGATATAAGGATCACAGAACCAAGGTAGATCATCAAGCATGAAAGATTATGTCGTAGAATTGAATTAAAAGAAAAGAATTGGGGTGAAGGCAAATGGAAGATAGAAGGGTGGAAGAGGTGGAAAGAAATAGAAAGAAGAAAGAGAATTTGCCTCAAGAAAGAGAATGCCTCAAAATCAATCAATTGTTTAAGATAGAAAATTTTGATTGAGATCACAAAAAAAGATAAGGAAATGGAGATCAAGACATGACCACAGTTGATTAAAAGTCCATAAGAAAGATGAAGGAAAACCCTCTCAAACTCATAATGCAACCTAAAAATCAATTCTAATAATGCAAGCTACATGAAAATGCAAAGGTGTATTTGCAATAGAGTAATTGAAACATAGGATTTTATTTTCATCATTCATTAGAGAATATTAAGGAACTTATTTTCATCATTGGGCCATTATTAATGGACATTGGAAACTCACACAATCATCACTACTTACAAGCACAACTACAAAGATATGAATGTGATTTATATTGTATTGGAATGTGGAAAGATTCCAACATAAGAATCAAAGACATAAAGGTCAAGATGACTCCAATGTTAGCTTACCGAATTTAATGTAGCAAAACCATGCTTGCATCAAGGCATAAATGCTGGGATGACCATAAGAACAGTTGTGCAAAAATAGTCAAGGATGCTACCTCAAATCTCCAAAGTGTTTCAAGGGTACAACAAGAGACACTTCAGAGTTTCAAGACCACACCCACAAGTAGAAAGAAAATAAAAAACATGCCCCATGTCCCAAGTCCTCTAGCTATTCATACACGAGAGACTTATTAGACAAGAACACTCAACAAAAAAAAAAAAGTCAGCACACAAAGAAAAGATCATGACATAGCTCAAGCATTAAGTGTTTGTGTTTAAAAATCTAAGTGTGTTAATCAATACTAAGTTCTGAGGATAAGGATCAAATTGTCAAGTAGATAAGATCACCTAACAAAACTGGATATGATCAAACCAATAAGTGTTGAAAAAACTCAATGTCAGGGGTTGTATTGAAAAATATAGTTGGGGTGGTGTTGAAAACCACTGTATGCGAGGTGTCCTAAAGACTAACACATACAAGAGACCAAAGTTAACACAATTATGCCCCTTAGACAAAGACAAAGACCAATTCCAAACCAAGGCAACAAGGACAAGCCATGATGGAGGAAGGCTAAGTGTCGAGGACACACGCTAAGAAATAGGGGTGCAAAGGCCTCAAGTAGTACACATTTCTAGGTTTTCACTACTTTTTTTTTTTTTGAAAAAAGAGGGGTAAACATTTATTCAATCAAATCCAAGTTATAGAGCAAAGACCGAAGGCCCAAAACTACATTACATACTCCTATCCTCCAGTAACAATTGATCAATGATCTCACAACTCAGAAGGTAACTCATCCCTACTATTAATATCCCATCTATCCACCTTCTCTGAAGCCCACTTCGCCAGACAGTCTACCACTCTATTTGATTTGCAAGGGATATGATGAAAGGAGACAGAGTCCAAGGAACTATAGAGGCTAAGAATTTGTCTAGCCAAAGAGGCAAGTTGCTAACTAACATCCTCCAACCTCTAATTATTTAGCATATCCACAATAATCTGAGAGTCAGACTCAGAAATGATCTTCTGCCACCCTAAAGAACAACCGCGCTCAATAGCAACCTTAATAGCCAAGGCCTCCATCAGATTATTAGAATGTTGACCCTTGTAAATAGAGAGGAGAAAAACCACACCACCATCATTACCTCTACCAATAGCCCCAATACTAGCATGACCAGGGTTCCCCCGAGAAGACCCATATGTATTGATCTTTAGGAACCTAGTTGAGGGAGGAGACCACCTCCCATCCTGAAAAACCTACCACTTAAAATGGCTAGGTCCTTTTCCAAAAGTGCATCCCCGACTATTATCTCCCAAGTTTAGATTCCTCACTATAGCTTGATCCCTAGGATCTATAGTAACAAGTATATCACACTTTGCATAAATCATCTCTTGGAGCCTATTGAGAATCTTCTTCCACAGTTGGTAGCTTCCTAATTTGGAATCACAAAAAATTTTGTGATTCCTTTCCAACCATAGGTTCCAAAGAATGAAGATCGGTCCAACCATCCAGGCAACCTGTAAGAAAGGAGTCTTTATTGGAGGTTTGCTCAAACTTTCCCATAAATCAATAAGAGAAGAAGCATGAATACAACCATGACACCAAGCCTCCCACCATTTGTGTCATATCTCTCTCAAAAAATGGCAGAGAAAAAACAAGTGAGAAGCACACTCCTCATTGTGCAAACAAAGATAGCAAACCAAAGGTCCTTGAAAACCTCATTTGTGAAGATTCTCCCAAGTGAGACATTTCTTTTGAGCCAACAACCATAAGAAAAAGTTACATTTGGGCCACAAAAAGCTGCTCCAAACCTTCTTCCACCAGTGCACTTTAGTTAGCCCGTGTAAGTTCCTATCAAGAGTAGCATAGCCTTGAACCACTATAAATTTACCTTTTGGACTAGGACTCCAAGCCAAGCTATCCCTCCCCTTGAGAGAGCTGAAAAACCTATTATCCAAAACTTTAGAGAGAAGGGCATGGTCTTCATTAGAGCCACCAACTGGCCACTCCTGAGAATCCTTCCAGCAATTCACCTCAACCTGACCTAGGCATTTGATGGTCTTAAAATGATCCACTTTAAGCCAACTTGCATTAGTAAAAGAATGGGAGAGGGTAAAAAGCTAGGGAAAACTAGAAAGAATGGGAGGATGGCCATCCCAAGAGTCCTACCAAAATAGAGTATCTGAGCCTCCATTACAAATCTAGAAGAGACCCTCCTTAACTAGTTGGGCTCCCTTCTTAAGTGTATCCCAAATATAGGAGCCTTTACCCACCAAAAGAAGTCATGGCACCTCAGAGAAATCTACTCTAGGAAAGTACTTATGGGAAAGAATCTTGGCCCAATCATGATCTTGATTGTTACACCATTGCCAGTACAACTTGGTAGCCAAGGCCATGGCAACAAGATCCATTGAGTGAAGCCCAAGACCACCCACTTGTTTCAGTCTACACACAGACTCCCACTTGACCAGGCTCCACTTTAAGGATAGAAGATTACCAGACCAAAGGAATTGTTGGGATAAAGCATCAAAGTTCCTCACAAAATTAGAGGGGGGAACCTAAACACAACACCTATAAATGGGGAGGGACTGCACCATAGTCTTTAGCAAAACCACTCTTCGAGCAAAAGATAACCATCTGTAAGCCCAATGACTAAATTTACTCCTGAATTTGTCCAAAATCCCTTGCCAATAGTCCATCCATTGAGCACTAAAGACCAAAGGAACCCCAATGTACATCAGAGGAAGGGAACCAATTTGGAATCTAAGAATTCTAGCAATCCTATTCTGAATAAGCTGAGGAGTGTTAAAGAAATAAATAGAAGACTTATCATCATTAATTATCTAACCTGAGGCTTTCAAATAGGTATCCAGAGCTTTCTTGATATTCACTACCTCACTGATTCTAGCCATGCCCATCAATATGGTATCATCCACAAACTAAAGATGAGAATATGAAGAAAGGTCATTTTCCCAACTCCATCCTTGGATAAGACCCTATCACACCTGAGCTTTTAGAAACTTGCCAAGACCCTCCGCCATGATAATGAACAAGTAGGGAGATAAAGGGTCTCCCTGTCAAAGTTCTCGAGAGGCCCCAAACAAATCTAAAGGTTCTCCATTAATAAGAACTGAGAAAGAGGTTGATGTCACATAGCTAAGAACCCAATCGACCCACTCCTCAGCAAATCCAAAAGTCCAAAGAATTTTTTGTAAGAACTGCCAACTCACCTGATCATAAGCTTTGGCCACGTCCAACTTAATGAACATAGCTTTCTCCTTAAAAATAGTCATAGAGTGAACTACCTCCGTTGCTATCACAACCCCATCCAAAATTTGTCTTCCATCAACAAAGCCATCCTGTTTAGTAGAGATCAAAGAACCAAGGATTGGTTTGAGCCTCTTAGCAATCAATTTGGTGATGATCTTGTAGACAACATTACATAACACTATAGGCCTAAATTGATCCAGTCAATTAGCCCCTTCCTTCTTAGGTATGCAGGCCAAGAAGGTAGAATTCAAAGACTTCAACATCTATTTATTCCTATATGATTCCTGAACCACAATCACACTTAATTATCTCCCAGAATTCTTGGAAAAACTCAATAATAAATCCATCTGGACTAGGGGCCTTACCTTTCTTCATATTAAACACAACTTTCTCCAATTCTAGAAGCAAGATAGGGCTTACGAGGGTGTCATTCATCTCTGTAGAGACTAGGTTAGGGATACAATCTAGGATGTCCTACTCCTCAGGACCAACAATAGCATCCTCCCTAGAAAAGAGATTAGAGAAGTAACTGACTGCTTCCCTAGAAATATCATCACAAGAAAAGATCTAGGTTCCATTAGTTATGACAAGAGAGGGTAGAGAGTTTCCATGCCTTCGTGCCTTAATAGAGTTGTGGAAAAAAGTAGTGTTCCTATCGCACTCCTAAAGCCAATCAATATAGATTTCTACTTCCAAAAAATCTCCTCTCGAAGCTCCCATTCTTCTAGATCCTTAAGAGCTGAGGACTTAGTTTTACTCAGCTTAGAGCTTAATCCATGATCATGAATCTGGCAGGTGATATTATCTAGCTTGGTTTGAGTAGTAGTCTTTTGAACATGTAGATACTAGAAATATTGTTTATTCCATCTCTTAATCCTGTATTTCACATGTTGAAGCCTCTTACTGAAAGTATACATGGCCGTACCATGATTAGGCATCCCCTCATATCGGTAATCCACCATAAGATTAGGTAAAGACAAGTCTCTGAGCCACATCAACTGGAATTTGAAAGAGGGATTCTTGGTGACTCTATATGAAGTGATGGAAAGCTTAACAGCCCAATGGTTTGATCCCCTCCAGCCAAGAATTTTAGAACTAGTAATCCACCTATTGTCCATCCAATAGTAGGACACCAAAAAGATGTCAAGCCTTTCCAAGATAGCCTCACCACCACATCTCTGATTATTACATGTAAAGAGACCATTGGTTGGGTTCACATCAATGAGAAACAGTGAGCCAATCATATCTTTGAGAAGATTTAAAGATGGGTCTAGCCTAGCTAGCCCACCTCTTTTTTCCTCCAGGCTAGTAACTACATTAAAATCTCCTGCCATAATCCATGACAAAAAAGGGTCTAGAGACTGGATGAATCTAATGTGAGCCCATAACTAGGATTTACCTGCAAAGTCTGTAGGAGCATAAATATTGGATCAAAAGTACCTTTCTCCATTCTCAAAGCTAGTGGCAATCAAAGACATGGAGGACCGATTGGAGATCCACCATACTAGGGAGACTTTCCTTGGGTCCCAGAAGCAAGCCACCCCTCTTGAACTATTCAAGGCCCCCACCCCCTACCAAGAGCCCTGGGGCCATACATACATAGCACAATTAGCCAATCCATCCAATAAAAGTTTGGTTTCCTGAATAAAGACCATATCAAGAGACCGAGACTCAATTAATCGGCGAACAACCTTTGGTTTGGGGATGTTGTTCAACCCCCTTACATTCCATGACAACACAATCATTTATAGGGGTGGGAGAAATGAGAATCAATGGGCTTCACAAACCCAGACTCAACCAAATTTTCACCCATTATCTTCACTTTCTCCTGATCAATATTCCTGCCACTCTTTGACAGTTTATCTAAAGGACCCTTTTTGAAGGGTTTCTGTTGTATGCCTAAAACAAGAGGAGCCTTATTACTCTTTGCAGAATCAGAGGTCCCCTTAGGCATAAGGGGGTCTGGAGCCACCAAAATTGGGTCCTTAGAACCTTGTGACCCACAAAGATCCTTGATATCCTAAACAAGAGGGAGAAAATTAATATCCAATTGCCCGACCTGTAGGTCCCCTATAGATAGAATCTAATCCACTCTCTACATATCCCCTACTTGAATCTCATGCTAACTTTTGGCCTTAGAAGAGAACTCAACTGGGATACCTTCCTCTTGGGCCATGTCTCGAAGAGCATCAAACTTATTAACGGTGTCATCAATCTGCCTTTCCATTCAAGTTCTCTTCTTAACTTTGCCCTTATTATGGGATTTAACGTACATAAATACCTTGCTGTCAATAGGTCCATTTGATACCGTAGCTTTTCCCTTATCCTCCCTAGGGGGTCATGGAGCATCCAAGGGGGGGTTCTTACACCTGGGACATCTACGAAGTAGATGCCCATATTCATGGTAGATTCTGCATCTAAATGGTAAGGTCTTGTAATCTAACTACTAAATCCAAGAAATTAAGCCCATACAACTCTCAATAGAATCTGGCAACATATTATTTAAATCAACTTCTACACAAATATGAGCTAAAGAGATTACCTTATGATCTTGAGTCTGTGAAGCTGATCGCACAGGTTTTTCCAGAAGCATTGAGATTGAGTGGAGAATATCTTACCTCCATAATTCCAAAGGAAGTCTCAGCAAGCAAACCCACACTAGAACTTGAGAGGGGATTTCCTCTATAGAGTTAAAGCCCATGTGCCAAAGCTTGATGAAGAGCCCCACCTGATTAAAGAAATAAGGGCCACCTTAAAAGTCTTATTCCTGTCCGAAATGCTTGAGAAGATAACCATAAAATAATTATTAGCGGCTAACAAAATCTTCATATCTCCTTTTGGGTTCCACACTCGGTGAGCCCAAGAATCCAACACAAGCAATGAAAGGTGGAGGCCTAGAAATTTGCAAATAAGAGTATGATTGCTCCAGTACTCAACATCCTTCGAAACTTGTTCAGGTTGAATAACCAAGATTGGCTAGACCTCGACTTTCTGCAAACATCCATTAATTTTTTGTAATCGAAACTTCCCATTTGAGGAGGATTCTCCTTCCCTTGATTGGGGTTTACCATTCAAAGCCTTACTACTGGCATGCACCAGCAAAGTTGGCTCACCCATCTCCAAATCTCCACTAGAAGGCTGGGGGGGAGGTGACACCAAGATCTCCCATACACCCCAAACCCTAATTTAACAAGTAGAAGAGGGAAAGATGGGGCAAAAGCCCCTCAACCCCACAACACCACTAACCCCCACCAAAAACATAACTATGTCCAACAAAACTACAGGTGTTCACCCACGACCAGAAGAAGAATAAGTGCTTGATACAAAAGCTTGCACCCAAACTACAGCAAGCAACGACCCCTGAAATAGGAGACAAACATGCCACAAGGACCAAGAACAGATGCAGGCTAGGGCATGTAGGCCCTAGCAGATCATAAAAAGATTGCCATCCTCCTTCAATCGCAATCGTAGCTGATCATCAATGTTGGACCTTATGATTAGTTCTATAATAGTATTTTTTCTAGGTTTTCACTACTTGGATCTTATTACAATTTTTTATTTATATTTTTATTTTTTTGGAATATATATATATTTTTTGGAGATACATTAAAGAACCTATTGTTAGGTTTACACTAAGATGATCATTTTTTCAGAATATTTTTCAAGTTTTAGAATTTTTGAAAATATACCATTTTTTTTGGATTTTTGAAATATATCATTTTTTGTTTTGGATTTGAAAATATATCATTTTTTTGGATTTTTCAGGATCAAAAAATATATTCAAAGGATGCTCCCACACAAAATGAGCATCAAACTCCCAAGCAAGATCATATAATGTAGTCCTAATGCCTAGCAAGGTGGAGGGCAAGAGGGATTAACAAGCTGGTGGAAGAGATGGAAGACAAGAGAATGAAGGAGAATGAAGAGAAGAAATCCTCAAGGGAAAAATCCTCAAGAGTACCCAATCTAGGGAAAAATTGTCCTATAAAGCATGTTTGGACAAGCAATGAAACACAAACATAGGATAAGTCATGAAAGTGTAATGCAAAAGCAGGAAAGGATGCAGTCCAGAGGAGTTGAAATGTCAAGAGACTTCATAGCATCGTGTTTTACTCTTTTTTATTAAATGAAGACCAAATGAGAAAAGGATAGTGAAAGGTTAGAATGAATGGAGGAAAATAGATACGAAGGCTGAACATGAAAGGAATGAAAGCAAGACCATCGTAAGTTATCTCGCAAGATAGCCAAAATGTTTGTGTATAGGTCAACATTGTCAAGATCAAAGTGAGACAACATAATGGATGAAAGATGTAGAAGAACTATGCATGATGCCTGATTGTTAGGTTTTCATCATGATACTTATCCTAGGCACCACAAGGGAGTGGTTTTCACCATAAGATGAATTTATTTCTCTTTAATTTTTCTACCAAGGCACCTTATTGCAAGGTTTTCACCAAGGCACACTTTTAATTTTAAAATTTTTTTCCTCTTTTTTTGTTCTTTTTTTTTGAATTTTTTAAAACAAGGCAAGTTGTTTAGATAATGCTCCTTGAAAGGATAAAGCATTAAATGCCAAGGATTCAAAATGATATTCTCAAAGATGCTGATAGGGAAAGGAAAATGGAAGATAAAAATGGAGGACAAGGTTTTATGCAAAGCGAGTGAGGTTGAAAGATAGGAGTAATAGGAAAATGAGGAAAAATGATAGAAGGTAGAAGGATAGTGAATGGAAATATTGTGAAAGGTTAGACAGAAAGGAAGGCACGATCAATGTTAATACACACCTTGAAGGGTGGCAAGAGGATAGAGTAAACATAAATGAATGGATACATGAAGGAATATGGTTAGTGGATAGAAGAGGTTGTGGTTTAGGCTCATGGAATGGAAGAATTCTTTTGAAGTAGATGAAGTGAAACTCTTTGGAAGCTTGAATGTCAACTTCACTTGTTGCTCAACATTAGACTCTTCCAAGAGAGGCTTTGAAATCCATATAGTCATAGGCTTTACATTTCTTTTTGATGATTTAGAGAGAATACCTTTAATGACGGATTTTGGAACCCATACTTATTTTATAGTTTTCTTCTTAGATATCTCTTTTGACTTTATGCCCCTATGTTGATTAGAGGAGACATGGTGATCTTATTTTTTAGATGGACTCTTGAATTTCTTCTTTTTCTTGTATTCAACATTCAATTTACTTCTAAAAGACTTGGGACTTGTGGAAGAAGAAGGAGGATATTATTAGTTTAGATGGGTGGGTGGATGAAAAGGATTTAAGGATATGCATCTACATTGATTGTGATGAAAGATAGGAGATAGAGGGGCATAAGGACCCAAGATGGATGATGAATTAGGAGAGTTAGTAGGGAAAAATGAAGGGACATAAGGACCCAATATGGAAGGAACACATGAAGCCCTTGGTATTGGTGGAGGAAGTCCAAGAATAGATCTGGAAGATGAGAAAGGATAATCAATAAGTCCATCAACATCTATATGACAACCAAGGACATCAACATCTTTAGAGTGAGCATTAGGATTTTCAATAGGATCATGATCATCTTGAATAGGAGAAACTTCTTTGATAGGGATTTTTGGAGCTTGAAAAGACTTAGGAAGAGTAGAAAGTGGAAGCAAACATGGAGTGGTAGAACAAGAAGATGGAATACTTTGATCTTGACAAGGATCTTTAGATAGAATAGGCATAGAACTTTGATCACGATTTTCAATAAGCTCGAGAGAAATAGTGGAAGTAGTGTCTTCATCATACTTAGGAGATGGACAAGACATAGGATATGGAAGAGTGACATCTCAAATGAAATGAAGGTGTGCTTGATCTTGAACTTTCTTGACATTTTTATCTTTATCCTTTTGAGTATCCTCTTGACATGGAGCCACTTCTAAGGAAAAGGGAATATATGAAGTTTTCATGATAGGTTCTTGAAGGGGTAATGAAGGACTAGCTGAAGTGAGCATAGTAGGCATAGCATCACATGAAGATTGAGAATCTTTAGTCGTAGTAGCATGAAAAAGGTTTGCAACCAATTGTAGGTTAGCTTGAGTTTCTTTTAGAGGCAGCCCTTGAGGATACACATAAGTAGTGCAAAAAGCATTAGGCTCTTTGTTTGATGGAGAAATGTTGGATAGTTTTGAAGTTTTAGGAAGTTCATGAGTGTTAGAATAAGTGGAGGTATCAAGGAAACCATCACTTGACATAGGTTCATCAACATGATCTTGCTCAAGAGAAGTATCCTCATAATATAAGTCTTTAGGAAATTCAACATTAATGATTCCATCATCAGTAAGATGTTGAATTTTATGTTTCAATGTTATAAAATCTTCTATTTTATGACCTTTATTTCTATGGTAACCACAATAGTGATAATCTCTCCACCATGGAGGTTTTACCTCAAATTCATGAGGTCTAGAGTTGTACGATAAAATAATCATCTTGTTTGCAACTAAGGTCTCAAGCACCATGTCATATGAAAATCCCAAAGGAGTAAAAGTTCTCTCAAAAGCATGTCTAGGACCATTTTTTTCATTTACATCTTGGTCAAAGATAGGTCCATCATGAATATTGGCATATTCTCAAAGGAGTTATTACTCGCTTTCTCTCTCAAGAGGTCTTTAGATCTAGAACATGAAGAAAATTGATGTCTTGGATTAGAAGATGTAGACCTTAAAGAAGATGATTCATATAATTATGTAATCTTCTCCTTTAATAATGTTTCAAATTCATATTGCATTCCCATTATGTGTTTAGTGGGATAAAGGTAAGTAGGATTATTTATCTCTTCTATTTCCAGCAAGGCTTGTCTCTCCAACTCTAGGAGTCTAAATTGTTCTTCCTTTATAGCTTGTTCATCTATGAAGACTTTCTTTTCACACTCAATTTTATTAAGTCTTTGGCAAGTTTGAATTAAGGGTAATTGGTTAAAAACAACTTGAGGTCACTTTCCTTGATCTACTTGATATCTTGTTGTAACCGACATCAAAGAAAAGGTACTAGGTGATAGGATGACCTTAAGAAACATTTGTACCAAAATAGGATATAAAAAGCACTCACTTGTCCAAAAAAGAGGTGACAGGATAGAATTTTTGCAATTGACATTAACCAACACTGCCATAGAGTTTCCCACTACTTTGGGTGAACACCCTAGCACATATGGATCAGGAGGATGATTTACTCGAATCATAATTAATTAAAATTGAATTTGAATGAAAGTGAATGGACAAGAGATTACTAAGACTCTCCAAGCATGTTATCAAATAATCCAAAGGTTTATCTTCTCAATAAGGATGGTTTCTAACTCACCAACTCCAAGCAAGGTCACTCGTAAAATCAAATATTACTAATTCAAGAGGTCAAAACACAACAATCCAAGGTGCAAAAAACCTTCCAACAGTGGGGTAAGTGACCTAATATGACCCAGATCAACCAAGGAGGACTATAAATAATAGAATAACAAATCAAGAAAGGTTTCAACTTAGAAACTCAATTTTCTTGTTCATTTTAATTGACCAATTAGTTGCATCAATATATTTTTATCATAAATTAGGCATGCAAGAAAACACTCAGGAAGTTCAATCAAACATCTACAAGCAATGAGCAAGGGACAAAGTAGCCTTGTGCATAAACAAGAATAGTGTTTTAGTATGAATCTAATCCCTAGAACCACTATTGTGTATGTTCTTAAAATATTTTTTAATCACGTACATAGTCTTAGAAAAGAAAAAATGGGTTGCACTATGGTTCTTAGTAATGGTCAACTCTGCAACTCTTGTAATCTCAAGTGAGTGAAATTCAATCCCAGTGCACCAAGGTTTTGATACATTCCAAGAATTTAATCAATCAAAGATGTTGAGAAAATTTGGTCGCTCAACAAAAGACTACACCCATGGAGATTTCTTCCACAAGGACATTTATATAGTGGGTGTTACTACCATGGTGAAAGTGGCTACTATCGCTTGAGGTTCCATCCACATGGTTTACCTAATAAAGGGAGTGTCCACTACAGTTAACCCTCTCTAATCAAGGAAGACTCACAAAATTGGACCACATGTGGACTTAGTTTAGATTCAAGGGTTCTCAATTTTTGATGTTCCCAAAAGGGAACAAAGCATACTCCTCTAGCCTCTTCACCTCAACCAAACATATCAAATAGATTCATTGACAAGCTAATTTGAAATCACTTCACTGAGGTTTGGAAAGCCAACAACAATCACTAGCAATCTCAAAAGAGAAAGAACCAACAAATATTGAAGACAAACCAAGCGAGACAATAAAATAATATCAAATCCTTCCCTACCTACAAGGAGATCTATCATCAAGAAGAGCTTAACATGTAGGCAAGAAAATGAAGCCCACTCTCTCAAGATCACCGCAAATAGTGTTCATAGGGCCTAATTACTATGTGAAACATGTATGTAAGAAAGTAAATCTAGGTCCAATTTTAGAGCACCAATTGAAATGCGAATCATGAAAACATGTAAAACACTCAAGCCAAACACATAAGAGGTTCCCTTTTAATTCCAAAGTCTAAATTTTATAGAGATATATAATAATACCTTGGATCCAAAGCAATGCGTACATATCACTCCACTGATCTAACGAACCAAGCAAGCACTCCAAGCAAACAACAAGCAAACCAATACAAGATAGATATGTCTTATGTAAACCCTAGGGTTAGATCTCAAAATTTTATTGTTAGGAGTAATAATAACCAGCAAATAACCCAAATGAAAACTCACATCATGAATTGAACCATGTGAAAATTAAATGCAAGTTAATCATTAAATGCCCTTTTTTAATTTTAATTTTTTGACCTAGTCAACAAGACTAGATCTATATGGCATAAATTTGAACCCAAAAACCTAGATATAGAAAAGAGATCCTTGTTAAAAACCTGTAAAAATTCAAAAAAGTTAGAATTTCAAAAAACAATTTTCATTTGTGCCCTAGGGACCCATTTTATCAAAATAGACCAGTTTTTGTAAATTGAGTGTTTGAGCCCTCATATGAGCTCTACACTCAAAACACAAAGAAACAACCCTTTTTATAATTCAGAGACCTCTCCAAAAAAGTAGAATTTTCTAAAAAAATTGCTAATTTATGCCCAAAAATGATTTTCCATGAAACATAATTTTTTTAATAAAAATGAATTACCTTAGAAAAATTTGAATTTTAACCAAAGCTTCTCTGATATTTCTCTAACCTACAAAATAAAATTATGAAAAAAATACCAAGTTGTTTGGGAGATATGATTAGATCTTTAAGAACTAAAGTTTTTCATCTCCAAACGAATCTGCACAAGGTGGTTAGCTCCAAAAATAGCCAAAACTAGCATGTAAAGGTGGGTTGCCCTATGGTGGGCACACAAAATGTGTGCTAATATGTTAACACACTTTTATGAGTCATTATATCCAAGATTTCTCAAGAATGAGATCTCAAATGGTGACTCATAGCTCTCTATTGATGGAGTGCAAGAGTTTGTAATGGAGGCCCTCAATTTGACCTACCTTGTGTCCATGCAAGTACACCATAAAACAAGATATTCAAAGAGGAAAAACAACAGTAGTAGTCTCCATGATCATCAAATATGCATGCAAATGAAGATGCAAGTTAATCTAAATGATAACAATGCAAAGCAATGCAAGAAAAGAAATCTGATCTATGAAAGAAAATATGACTCTAAGCTGATATGAAAATGCAAGGATGAAGCATGATGAAGGAAGCCATGGATGCATGAGAGAAAAATACAAGAAGAGAGAAGTTTGCAATGAAGCTCCAATGTCTAAACTCTATGGATAAAACCCTAATTCTCAAACTCCTCCAAAATCACTATCCAAATCTACAACATAACAATACTATAGCAACTAATATATCTAAATGAGGAGGAGAGGGCTCCTTATAAAGGAAAGTGTGGAGGTGCGAGGCTTCTCACAAGAGCAATGTGGGATAAATCCCTAAAAAGGCAAGTAAGAGGAAAAAGCCCACCACTTAGAGATATGTGGAAAAAAAGGAATCTTTATAAAAATTTATTTAATTTATTTCCTTTTTTCATCAAAAAGAGAGTTTTAAGTGGGGATTTATTTAATTAATTACAAGAGAGATTTTATTTTAATTAAATAAGATAAGATTATTTAATTAAAAGGGAGATTTTAATCAAATAAGATTAAACTATTAAATTAAAAGTGCGATTTTCTTATAAAAGAAAACTAACTTATTTTAGAAACTAAATGTATAAAAAATATATGGTGAACTAAAAAGTGAAAAGCAGACTTGCAAAATCAACAAAAAAATTTCTTGCTAAAGCAGACTCTAGACATTTTTGTGCTTTTGGAAGAACCAAAAAATTATGATTTTCAAAATACGTTCTAGAACCACAACCAAACAAGATTGTAAATGATAGATGCAGAAAGCAGGCTTCAGATCCTCAGGTCAATCATGTTCAGACACTTTACTCCTTCATTGTCAAATTGTCAAATCCATTCAATTCATTAGTTTGTGAGCAAGATCCGGAGGTAAGTAACACACAGTATGATGGAACTTCCTAGATTCCTCACCAGATACACTCCACTCTTAGCCTAGATAGGTAGATCTATTTCTATAATCAAACAAAATATACCAACCTCAATCTTAACCCTCTCTTCATCTAATATATTGATTTCACATTTAAACCTACTTTAAACCCATCGATTCAAGTGCCTAATTTGTTGAATCCATATGACCCTCCTCATTAGAGGAACTGTCTTCCCCTTTAGGCTGCCTTGTTTCCTCTCTTGCTCAATAGGTTTCCCCCCTCAAACAAAGGCAATGATGTCTTGATCATCAACGACCAATTCAATGAGGATTGCTGGCAGGAATGCCAAGAGGTGGGTGTATTTTCTTTTTGGAATGACCCTAAAGCTGAGTTGCACAATTTACTATGCTGGTTAGAAGATTTATGTGGCTACCAAGTAGGTATATCTCACTATACTGATAGACTAGTGTTTATTCATTATAGTGATGAGGATGTAAAGCAAGATTTTCTATCCAACTCTATTTATTATTATAAAGGTCATGTAGTCAAATTCTTTGAGTGGGTGCCTAATTGTACTAAAGATAGCTTAGATTTTTCTATTCCATCTTGGTTTTCTTTGAACCCTTTCCCTTCGAAACCAAAACAAATAGATATTATCAAAAGGATAGGGCAAGCTCTGGGAGACCTGATAGGATTAGATGCTTTGTTTGAGTGTTGCAATAACATTAAATTACTCATTAATTGTAAAACAAACAACACAAATCTTAAACCTCTCAAAATTATTACCAATAGATCGATGTATAGTTTAAACTTTCAGAGATATGAAGGCAAAATTATAGAAGTTATCAAATTAAATGATGGAAATAGTCACTCATATAAAATACAACAAGCTAGATTAGACTTAAATGCTCTCTTTGATTTGATTAGAAGAGGGTATCAGGAATTGGTGCAAGAGGAACATTTGCTTGTGGAAGAAGCCTTAACAAACAATAGAGATAACTTTGATTTTAAGGGGATAGAAGAGCTAGAGAAGGAATCAGGAAAAAATCACAAAAGTCCAACAATCCAAATCAACAAACATCAGAAGGAAAGTGCCAAGAACTCTTGAGAAAACAATAGAGGAAAGCTTCTATTGGAAAATTCCATTAGGTCAGACAAGAGAAAGAATAAGCCAAAAACTTCAAAGGTATTAGAACAAAAAGTAAGCAATCATAATCCGAAGAAGACTCTTAAGCTAGATTAGCAGCCTATATCACAAAGTATTGTAGTTAATAGTAGAGAATCTAAAATGGAAGAAAAGAGAGACAAAAATTTGGAAAATCCTACGAAGGCAATCAATAAATAGAGGCATTCAAATAGAGAAGAGATTATGAAGGATGATCAGAGCTCAGAGAACCAGATCAAAAATCTTGAAGACATGGAACAAGCAATCTTATATGGAGAAGCTCTAGATAATGCTAAATCCAAATACATTGAAGATAATTCAAAAGTACAAAAGTAGTAGGCCAAATAACTTCCAATGGGGAATGTTGCTTCTATCAATAAATCTCCAAAGAGGTTTTCTAAATTTTGGCAGATACCAAATTCTAATAATGAGAGTCCTAAAGATAGTCCTATAATTTCAAAAAGGAAAACATCCAAAGCCATCCTAATGGCCGACTTTCAGGATTTCTTAAAAAAGGAGGTAAAGGAAAATGAAATAATTGAGGTAGGAGCTTTAGAAATGAAAGATAAAGATATTATAGAAAGGCTTTCAGAAGATCTAATTCGAGTTTTCAATCATAAAAATAATGAGAACAACAACATTTCTAACAAAGAACTTCTGCAACAAATATTATAGTTGGGAGGCAATAACTATACCTTTGAAGACCTGAGAAGAGACCTTCTCTCTTTTGAAGATGAATATAAGTCAAACAAAAAGATGGACAACTTGGAAGCTATAAAGTTAGGTGAAACCGAGGACATAGTCAAATCAAGTCAGAAATACATTACATAACAGATCCTAGATGAGTTGGTTCTTGAAAAGGAAATTAGGGAGAGCAATCAATCAGAAATAGCTACAGGAGCAAAACAAAATATGAAACAACTGGAAATAAGAATGAATCAAGAAGGGTTAAATTTCCTAATTTTGGGAAAACAAAATCCAAAAGGGGAAGGAAATCTCACAAGGAACTCAGCGAAGCAGAAGGACAGGCATGTTAGAAACCAAAAATTGGTCATATTTTTAACACAAGAAAGGGGAAGTTCCTTCCCAAGTTCCAATATAGATATCTACATGGAATGCTAGGGGTCTAAATGCCCCTAGTTAAAAAAGACTACTAAAACAAAATATTATATTATTTGATTCTGAAATTATTTTACTTCAAGAAACTAAATTAAATTATATAGAAGGAATTAAATTAGGTAAGAAGTTAGGCAATTAGAGCATAAGTATGCAAGAATTTCTAGGGGCATCCAGAGGGTTAGGGTTCATTTGGAATCACAAGAAAATTACTTTAGATGTCTTAAGTACAAATAATAATTGGATTAGTGGTATAGTTAAAAGTTTGAAATCTAATCTCAACTTTATTCTAATAAATATTTATGGTCCTACAAATAATATAGAGAAAAAACTAGTATGGGATGAAATCAACTATTTTATGAAGTTCTATCAGAATGATCTAATCTTGTTAGGAGGAGATTTTAACACCATCTTAAACTTAGAAGAGAAGATAGGGGGCTCTCAACAGATCCCCCAATCTTCTAAACATTTTTTAAAATGGTGTGACTATCATAATTTGTTAGGCATTCCATTCAAAAATGGAAATTTTATATGGAATAATAAACATAAGGATTTCACATATATAGCAGAAAAATTAGACAGATTTTTCATCAAAGGAAACCTAGATGAAAGTAATTTGACTATTCAAACCACCATTTTACCAATTGTAGGTTCAAATCATTTGCCAGTTAAAACTGAATTTTTTGAGCCTCATAAACCTGCCAAGAATTCGTTTAAATGCAAGCAAATATGGTTTTTAAATTTTGGTTTTTTAGAAAACATTAATTTTTGGTGGTCACAAAGTAATTTTAAAGGATAAAAAATGTTTATTTTTGAATCCAAAATGAAAATGCTAAAGGAAAAAATTCTTAGGTGGAACAAAGAACATTTTAACATCATCTTCGAAGAAAAATTGGACATAGAAAATAAATTAAAGGAGTTAAATTTAGAAGTCATTAAAAAAGGAATGAATAATGAAAGTTATCTTTTAGAAAAGGAATTGCTTGCTAAACAAGAGGATATACTTTCTAAAGAGGAAATCTTCTGGAGACAAAAGTCTCGAGAAAGATGGCTACAAGAGGGAGATCAAAATACTAAATTCTCCCACAGCTCAACTCTCTATAATAGAGCTAACAAGAAAATAACAAGCATCAAAAATCAATTGGGGTTTTCAATGGATAAACCAAATGAGATCTCAGAAATTTTTGTAGATCATTTTTAAAAAACATTAAATAACTCTGAAGGATCAAACCAAGAGGCTCAAACTAGTTTATTGGGAGTGATACCTAAACTAGTTACAACAGAGGATAATAAAGCATTGAATAAACCAATCACCCTAGAAGAAGTTAGAATGGTCATTTTTAACATGAACTTGGAAAAATCACTAGGCCTAGATGGATTTCAGGCTTTTTTTATTAGAAATGTTGGGACATCATTGACATAGATCTTTGGAACACTATTGAAGGCTCGAGGAAAGGAGGATCCCTTCTATTAGAAATTAATTACTAATTTCTCACACTGATTCCAAAAAAATTAGGGCTAAAGACTTAGGAGATTTTAAGCCTATCACGCTTTGTAATACCATCTATAGAATATTCTCTAAGATTCTAGCCAATAGGCCTAAGTTAATTCTTTCGAAGATTATCTCCGAGGAACAAACAAGTTTCATTCCAGGTAGATCTATTTTGGATGGCATTCTTATTGTTGAAGAGACCATTTAGTTGGTTCAAAAAAATAAAGAGGTAGGTATGTTCATGAATCTTGACATACAAAAAGCCTATGATATGGTGGATTGGTGATTCCAATGTAAAATGCTCAAAGCATTTGGCTTTTCACATCAATGGATCAATCTTATTTATAAATGCATCTCAACCACCAAAATTTTAGTTCTTGTCAACAGGTCCCCAAAGGCTTTTTTGAGATTTCAAGGGGAATTAGACAAGGTGATCCCTTATCACCCTTTTTATACATTATT
The DNA here is from genome assembly GCA_028749045.1 of Cupressus sempervirens. Lineage (NCBI taxonomy): Eukaryota > Viridiplantae > Streptophyta > Pinopsida > Cupressales > Cupressaceae > Cupressus > Cupressus sempervirens. The sequence continues at coordinate 654,294,176 of CM053787.1, forward strand.
ATGGTAGAAGCATTTGGGAGATCGTTGACTAGAGCTTACAACAATCAATATATCAAAGGTATTACCATCACTGGGAATATCCCTAATATTACTCATCAATAGTATGCTGATGACACGATTCTTTTAGGTGAAAGTTCAGTAAAAGAAGCAAAGGTTCTAAAATCTATTATAAATGGATACATGAAGGCATCTACTCAGAAAGTGAATGTTTTGAAATCAGATATATACTTCATTAACACAGATCCTAAGGTGGAAAAATAGATCTACTACATCATGGGATACCAAAAAGGTTCTTTCCCATGCAAGTATCTTGGTATTGAATTAGAGAAAGGGGCAAAGTCAAACAAGGTTTGGCATAACACAATGAAGAAATTAGAAGTTTGGATTGGTTGTTGGAAAGACAAGTGGCTGACTAAAGATGGCAAGAGCACCAAGATCAGATCGGTGTTATCAACTATTCCTATGCACCCTCTATCCCGTCTTTCTCTTCCCTAGACTCATCTTCATAAGATAGAAGCTAATCTTAAAAATTTCTCATGGAATGATTATGAGGAATCCAAAAAATTGGCCCTTAGAAAATGGGACACCATTTGTAGGCCTAAGGAGTGTGCTGGTTTAGGTATACAAAATTTACAATGGCAAAATGAAGGTCTAGGAGCTAAATTAATATGGTGCCTTTATACAAAAAGAGAGCATAAATGGGCCAAGATTATGTACAACAAATACTTGAAGGTAGAAGACCTGATTTCAATTTTTAGGATGAAATCCCTTCCTAAAGGGTCAGAAAGCTAGAATTTCATGGTTAAATGTTGTAACTTGGTGGGAAAATACTTTATGTGGGATGTTAGTAAGGGGGATGAAGCTCTTTTTTCGGGGATGGACATCCTCTGATGGATAGTAGTCCAATTCCACGAGGCCTAAAAGAAAAATTAATCAATTTGTGGGGACACAGAGTTTGTGACTGTAAAATTAAGGTCTCTTCAGATGAATTCTAGAGATGGATTTGGAAACCATTAAAAGAGATTGATTTGGACCCAGCAACTATAAAGGCATATGAAAAGATTATTCAGGGAAGGAAAGCCAAGCAACTTGAAAGGAGAGATAAGCTTATTTGGGTAGCATCAAATGATGGTAGGTATAATGTGAAAAATGGGTACAAAGCTTTGATTAATTCAAAAAGATGGGAAGAAGTGGAGATCCCCCTTAAACTCTGTTGGGATCCTATTTGCTTGCCTAAGGATGGATTCTTCTTGTGGTTGGCTTCTCAAAATAGGATTATTACGACAAACAAAATCCACAAGTTAGGTTTTGAAGGTCCATCAAGGTGTGTTCTTTATAAACATGATAGTGAAGATGTGGACCACCTTCTCTATAGTTGTTCATTCTCTCAAGTATATTGAGATTGTATGTATGCTTCTGGGTGCGATTGTGTGTTATTTTAACAACATTAACGTTTCGAATCATACTCAATGATCCATCATTAGGATGAGAGAGCTAAAAGAACATAATGATAGGTTGCAGACTTAAGTAGAATAAAAAGAGAGAGAAGGTGGGTGGGGTGGCAAGGGGGGCAACACGTAGGTCAAGGAGGCAAATAATTAAGAAAGAAGGGGAAGAAAGATAGAAGGGAGAGCTGAGATAAAGAAAAACATGAAAATGAATGAATAAATAAAAGAAAAAAGACGTTATAATAATAAAATACATTATAACAAAAGATAATAATTGAAGAAAAAATAAGTTGAAGCCAAAAAATTGAAAATAATAAAAATGATAAATAGGTCACCTAAAAGAAAATAAACTTTTAATGATATATATATATATATATATATATCTATATATATATATATATATATATATATATATATATATATATATATATATATATATATATAAACAATAAATTTAAAAAAATATAAAAATAAAGAAGAAGAAGAATTAATAAATAAAATGACAAGAAAAGAATAAAAAATAAAAAATGAATGTATATACGTATGTATATATGCGAATAAAATATGAGCATATACCTATCTATCTATCTATCTATCTATCTATATATACAAACACACAAAAAAGGACAAGTAAAAATAGATTACTAATAAAGATAGATATACCAATAAACAAAAGAACAAAAATGAAGAGATAAGTGAGTGTGCGAGTGTGGGCATCTATGTAAATATATAAAAGCATTTAAACAAATATACCAAAAATATGAAGAGGAATTTTTTTTTCTAAAATGGATTAATAATAACAACAAAAATAATAAAAAACCAAGGAAAAAAGAAAAGACAAAAAAACTAAAAGATAAATTCACAAGAATAGTAAAGGGAAGCCTAAAAGAAAAGAAACAAATATAAATATAAACAAGAAAAGAAAAATAAACAAAAAAGAAAAGATTAACAAAATAGAAATAATAACAGATTGTATGTGTGTATATATGTTAATATATATACAAGCATATATACATACTTACAAAAAAGGTTAGAAAGGGAAAAATTAATAAAGAAAAAAATTAATGATAATAATAAATAAACTAAAATATGAACGAATATATATATATATATATATATATATATATATACATAAAAGTTTACATTCCTACGAATAAACAAAACCACAACACAAAAGAAAAAGAAGATAATGAACAAATAAAATTAAGATAAGATAATGACAAAAATAAAGGAAATAAAGAAGAGAAAATAATTAATAAGTGTACTAAAGCAAATAAGTCAATAAATAAATGCACAAAAAAAAAAAAAAAATTTAATAAAAAATTTTAAAAAAAAAATGCAAAGAGAAGAGTACAAGAATAAAAAACTAAAAGCTAGAGAGGGGGGGGGGAAGGGCGACAACGACAAGGCTAAAAGAGGAAAGAGAAGAGAAGAGACAAGTGGAGCTAAGGGTTGAGAGGGTTAAGTCTGAGGATGATGGGGCCTCTTGATGGAGGATAAGAGTGGATGCCAGGCGAGGCTGAGGGCCCATCCTTCATCTCGGTTGGGATTGGTGGGGTGGTTAAATATTTCAATTGCCTCCTTCATCTTTCTCTTATAATAATTATTTTGTTTAGCTAGGATTTGAGAGCTTTCCAAACAAATATGATGTTTGATTAAAGAAGAATGCTCAGCTAAGGAAGATTTAACCACTCTTTCGTGCTTGATGTCGACACTATGCTCCTTGATTCTTGTAGTAAAGGATTGACCTATTTCACCAATATAAGGCATACCACAAGAACACAACACTTTGTAGACTCCAAATTCTAAAAAAGTGTCTCTAGAGTCCTTACGTGGGGGTAAGTGGTTTCTGATAGTGGAAAGGGGTTTGAAGGCACAACAAACTCCTTTTTTTAATCAAAATTTTTGATATTTTGTGGGAGATGCCTTCAATAAAAGGGAGG